>CM022302.1:49275159-49345004 GCA_011799875.1 Thinopyrum elongatum
TACCGATGACAAAGGGAATAATGTATGTTTTCATTACGGTACGACCGATAAAGATCTTCGTAGAATATGTGGGAACCAATATGAGCATCCAGGTTCCGCTGTTGGTTATTGACCGGAGAGGTGTCTCGGTCATGTCTACATAGTCTCGAACCCGTAGGGTCCGCACGCTTAAAGTTCGATGACGATTGTATTATATGATTTATGTGATTGGTGACCGAATGTTGTTCGGAGTCCGGTGAGATCACGACATGACGAGAGTCCCGAAGGGTCGAGAGGCAAGATTCATATATAGGACGATAGTATTCGGACACCAGAAGTGTTTCGGGGGTACCGGGTACATCAGTCACCGGAAAGGGGTTCCGGCACCCCCGACAAAGATATGGGCCTTTGGGCCAAGAGGGGAAATGCAGCAGCCAGCATGGGCTGCTGCGCCCCCCATGTAGGCCGAATGGAAGGGGAAGGAAAGAGGGGAAGAGAAATAAGGGAGGGACTGCGCCTCCCCTTCCTTCTCTCCTCCCTCCCACTAGAAAAAGGCCCATTTGTCCCGGTTTCTGAGGGCCATTTGTCCCGGTTCTGGAACCGGGCTAAAGGTCGGGACTAAAGCCCAATACCTTTAGTCCCGGTTCGCCTACGAACCGAGACATGGGCCCCCACTGGCCGTGCGGCTTGCCCAGCAGGAGGGCCTTTTGTCCCTGTTGGTAGCACCAACCGGGACCAAAAAGCATCCACGCGTCAGTTCAGGGGCTGGGGTATTTGTTTTCTTTTTGAAAGGGGGGGGGGGGGGGGGGTTGGGGGTTTGGTGGTTTTGTAGGGTTAGTTTAGGGGTTTCATATTTGTGTTGCTAGGTAATAGAGAGAATTGACCTCTCTTATCTCCGTGCTTGGTCGACGCGTACATAACATATAGAGAGAACTCGCGACACGCTAGCTATGTAAGCAAATGAAGGAACCCATTAGTATACAAGATCGTCATGACCATATATATACAGAGAAAGTGATCGACCTCCTCCTTCTCCGAGAGATTGTCGAACAACAAGTTTTTCGTATATCTATCCCCGCTACAGCTACATATATACAATATAAGATCTCTTACAATCCCTAACATCTGATGTCAAGTTCCACATGGTATTCGTGGTCAGAAATGAATCCCGCCAATTCCTCTTGAATTGCTTTTATGCGATCTTGTGGTAGGAGTTCATCCCGCATCTCCACATCTAATTTGAAAAGGGGGTCAATACATATATATGAATGAAACTCACACAAAAATGATGGAAAATAAAATTGTGAATATATTGCTTACGCACTTCATATTGTTTTTCAAAGTAGCCCCGCTCACAGGTCGTGTGGCGGATGAACTCGCTGTAGTATCCACAAAAATCATTCCCGCCTTCCTGCCACAACCACTTTGCAATAAATAGAGGTCAATCAAACGGATAAGCAAGCATGCTAAATGGTATTGATGAACTAGCTAGAATCAATGGGAGATGCACGAACTAGCTAGTAGTACTTACTTTCGGTGTGTGTAAATCGGAGCTCCCCCGGCAGTCCCGGAGCTTCTGCTGTGAACTCTTTCCAAACCCTGCAGACAAAGAAAACAATTACTTGATATCAGCAAATGAACAAAGTTGCCGATATGGTGCGATAACGACGATTGAACTTACTTCTCGAACATTTTATTCATGGCCGCATACTCCTTGGACTTTTTCGTCTCGAGTCTAAGACGGTTACTAGTCCCTGCTCAACTTAATATCTAGGAGAATAAAGTGGAAGCTGTGCACGCATGCATAACTCATCAATACATTACTATAACCTCGAGTAATAAGGGAAACTGAATATGCACAAGACAGTAACACTCACTTGAAGTTGTAAGGAAAAGTCATTTTATCTTTTGTTTTGATTTTTAAGCAACGATTGTAGCAAGTTGGCCTCGTTTCTTTGGCATTATATTTAACCGTCCATTCATCTATGAGATTTGTGTTAATGAACCCAATATCATAGATTTGTGCTTTTCTGCATTCGACGATCTTCAATCTGCATAATATAGTGAGGATAATTATATATACATGCATTGAAAGAGCTGAGCTATATATAGAGACTTAATTACAGAAGTAGTACTTACAGACATTAGCAAGTGACGATTATTTTACGAGGGCCTTTTGATTGAAAAACTGAAAGAACCCTCAATGGAACAGACAACAAATCAATTCAATGAGGTCGTGCCCTCTTTAACTCTCACGTAAAGTATCCTTCCCAGACTCGCTGCAGGTGTCCATGTACCACTCATGGAATCTTCGCATCATCGTTGTTAGAGGAGGTGACCAGGTTTGACGAGAGGCTTCCCGTACCGGATTTAAATCGTCCACCTCCATTGTATCAAATGTGCATCGTCGGGCAGGTAATCTGCAGGATTGGTACCGGGTACCATCCCCGGATGATTAGCGATGATATCTCTAGACACCTTGAGCGGGGGGCACGATTGGTTCGCTTGTTCGCCGAGCTGGGGAATTTTTTTTCCCACTTCTTCCTCCTGCTAACCTTCGATCACTGCAAGTACTTCCCAACCGCTCACTTCCTTATATGTCCTTTCAATAATGCGCTCATAGTTGGTTTGCGGCGGAGGCAATGGTGGTCGCTTTAGGGCATCCAAAGTGCGCTTCAATTTCACTGGATCTATCTTCTCCTCCGGAGGTGGATGTTTCTTTACAAAAAAGTCCTTCACTTGGGCTTTACAGATCTTCGCGTTTTCCTCCTTGGTCATCTCGTATGGTAACTTCTCTAGAGGCTTGAGAGATGGACCGAATCTGTATTGCCTCCCGCCTTTGGCTGTACTGCTAGACGCCGGAGCGGCGGCATCTCTCTTCCGTTGCTGCTGATGAGTAATAGAAGGAGGCGGAGTGCTACGACGCGCCGGAGCAGCCGGAGCGGCGGCTTCTGTCTTCCACCGTTGCTGATAAGCAGAGGAGGAATTGGGCTGCTTGGACAACGCCGAAGCAAGCGGAGAAGGAGGCGGAGTGGCGCCCTCATGCGCCGGAGCAGCCAGGAAGGAGGCGGAGTGCCCTGATCACTAGCCGGAGAGGAGGAGGAGGCGGAGTGCCCTGACTCGCCGGAGGCGAGGCGTCCATTTCGGAAGCTTGATGTGCTCCTTCCGCCGTAACATGGAGTCTTCAGAGCAGACCCAGCTGAGTATCCCCTTGACCTAAGGGTGGTCAAGCTCGAGCTCCTCAAATCCCTCTTTTACTTCATCCACCATCACAACAGCATAGCCTTGTGGAATCAGACGGCATTGAAAAGTTTGCGTCGGCTCCAGGAGGTGCCACAAGCCGACAGCCGCCTTGACTTTGAGGTGCTGCCATTGCGTCATAAGCTGGCAATGCTGAGCCTCGTGATAGCATCCACGGGGTAGCATGAGCCGTAAGTCAGGCTGCTAACGAGCTCGGTGGAAGCCAGCTGCTTCTCCGCTGAGATGGCGGGATAGCTTCTGGGGTAGCTCCGGCACCTCGCTGGCTCTCAATTTGTTCCTCTAGCTTTTGTACCCTTGCATTCAGCTTCTGCAGTTCGCTCTGCTCTAGTTTCCTCTTCCTCTCCGCGGGTTTTGTAACCGCCTGCGCCGGGAAACCCAACCTTCCACGCAACGGAGCCTGGCGTGCTTCGTGCTCGTCCAGGGTGCTCAGGATTCCCGAGGCCTCGGTCAGCTCGTCATTCTCCTGTCGGAATGAACGTCCCTTGCTGCCTGCGGCGATACACTTCTGAAGCTTCTTGACGGGTATTGCAAGTTGCTCGTCCGTCCAAACGCACTTCCCTGTTTCAGGGTCCAAGGTTCCCCCAACCCCGAAGAACCAAGTCCTTGAACGTTGTGGCCAGTTCAATGTCTCTGGTTCAACCCTTTAGCAAGCAGGTCATTCTCAGCTTTGTCCCATAGCGGCCGGGCTTTGAGGTAGCCACCTGACCCCGTGCGATGGTGAAACTTCTTCTTTGCAGCATTTCTTATTTGTCTCTGACATCTTCTTACTCTTGTCCGATGTCTTGTAGGCCACAAATGCGGGCCAGTGATCTCTTATCTTCTCAAATCGGCCGGTGAATTCTAGAGTCTTCCCTTTGTCGACAAACGTTGATTTCAACTCATTCTTCCACCTCCTGAATAGATCTGTCATCTTCTAAGAGCACACGCCTTGACCAATGGCTCTATAACTGGCTTATCCGGATCCTCCTCTGGCGGTAGGGTGAAATTTCCTTCAGCAGGTCCAATTCATCTTCTGTCTATCGGTGACATAAAAACTTGAGGATCTTCATTCTTCTTAGGCTCATTCCATAGCTGGATGCTGATCGGGATGCTGTCCCTAACAATAGCTCCGCACTGAGCAGAAAATGCTTCCTTGGTCCGCCTCGGTTCAATCGCTGGCCATCGTTCACGATTGCTGATCGTGAACCTTTCTCCTGACACAACCTTTTCTTCGGGCCTCGTCTCGTTACCGAAGTTTGGCTCGATCCGAGGGCTTTAAAAAAGAAAGAAGAGTTAATATATGTACATACCAAAACAATTATATGCATCAATTAGCTAGTCAGCACAGGTCTAATTAATATATATACCTCGCCGGACTTTGCAATAGCTCCCTCCTCCGTTCGATCACCGGAGCCATCATCATGTCTCCTTCTTCCTCGGCATTCGGTCAACGGAGCCATCATGATCATGTCCTTCCTCCTCCTTGTTCGATCACCAGAGCCTTCACCCTCTCCTTCCGACAATCGTTGTCGTTGAGATACGACAAGACATCACCTCCGCCGAGGATGATGTCCCCCAACAACTCTTCTATTTCCAAGTCTCTTTGTTGATCCTATTTTTCTGCAATATTACAACTGGCAATTAATATACAACATGAGAGATGGATATATTAGTGGCAAACATAGACCTAGCTAGCTAATCACAACAAGGAATATTAATTAGTGGCCTCGATGCTTCTACGGTTTGGGGTGGCCTCGACAATGCTTCTAGGTTTGGGGTGGCCTCGACAACGCTCTTTTAACTTGGTAAATTTGGTGTGCCTCAACGCTTCTAGGGTTTGGGTGCCCCTCGATGCTTCTAGGGTTTGGTCGGGCGAGAGGGGGTTGATCGACGTCCCCCCTCATGTTGAAGAGTTCCGGAGTCTCTCATGAATGTCACGACCGGACCGCCTCTCTCATGAATGTCAAACAAGGGATTTAACAAAATGGGGCCATTCTGGATGTGCAGAAAATGGTCCTATTTTTCCTGATCGCATCTACCCTTCTATATGTCATGTTGTCAGTGTCAAAGGATTCAAGAAAACAATGGCTTCATCATTAGCCGGAAATAACAGGCGCATAATGGTACGAAGCTCTCCAAAATTGTTTTGGAACGGAGTCCCGGATAGGATAATTAGTTTTTTGGTACAAGTTCAGCAAGAGCCTTCCGAATATCGCTATTTGGAAGGCCTTTGCTGAAATTCGTACCAAAAAGCGATAATTCTATCCGGAACTCCGTTCCAAAACAACTTTGAAGAGCTTCGTAGCATCATACGCCTGTTACTTCCGGCTAATGATGAAGCCATAGATTTCTTCAATACTTTGACAGACAACGTGACATATGAAGAATAAATATATATATATAGATCAGAAAAAAAATTGGATCAACTTGTGCACATCCATAATGGGGGCATTCTTGATAAATCTATATATGTCAAAATTCAAACTTTGACATATGATCAAATGTTGCATATGTCAAAATTCAACTTTGACATATGATCAACTTTGATATATGTCAAATGTTGCATATGTCAAAATTCAAACTTTGACTATTGATCAAACTTTGACATATGATCAAACTTTGATATATGTCCACCGCATATAAAATGATACATAGACTTGTTCGGGCGAGAGGGGTTTGATCGATGTCCCCCCTCATGTCAAGTAACCGGGTTTTCTTCTAGTGTGGTTTGGGTGGCCTCGAGAGTTTGTCGGGTAGGGGCGGAGGGGGTAGGAGATCGACAACGTTTTTTTCTAGGGTTTGGGTGGCCTCTAGAGTTGGTCGTCCGGTATATTGAAGGGGGGGTAAATTTTACCTTGTACTTATGTTTCGGGGGGGGGGTTTCGACCCCCCCCCCTCATGTCGAAGTTATCGGGGAGGCTATATCGACAACGACATACATATAGCCACATACATTAAAAAAATCCTATGAACATCCATACAGACATATAGCCACATACATATATATGGCTATGAAAAAATTTCATCATATAAAAAAAATGTTATCGGGGAAGGGGTATATCGACCCTCCCCCTCATGTCGAAGTTATCGGGGAGGGGCTATAATCAACAACGACATATACATATAGCCACATACATATAAAAATTTCTATGAACATCCATATATACATACTATAGCCACATACTATATATGGCTATGAAAAATGCTATGAAAAATTCATCATATAAATATCTATGAACAAAACAATTAATACATATATGAACAAAACAATTTTATGAACACCATACATACATAGCCACATACATTTATAATACTTATATATGAACAAACAATTATCATCATATAAAAAAATATCAACATATATAAAAAAAACACAGACCGGGGCGGCGGCTCACACGGGTGGGGCGGGCCGGGCAGAGGCGCGCGCGCCGGCGCGCTCGGGGCGGGGTGCAGGCCGCGGGGGCAGGGGCGCGGGTCGGGACGACGGGGGCGGGCTGGGGCACAGGGGCACGCGCGCCGGGCGAGGGGCGGGCGAGGGGACGAGGCAGGGCACGGCGACGGCGGGGGGCGGGCGCGGCGACGGCGACGGCGATGAGGAGGCGTACGGGGCAGGGGGCGCGGCGGCGCGTCGGGTCAGGGCAGAGGGGCTCGAGGAGCGGCGGCGTCGGGGGCAGGGCGCGGCGACGGCTAGCTCGGGCAGCCTGTCGGCGTCATGGATGGATTCGCCCGTCGGGGGAAGAGAGGAGGAGAGATTGAAGTGGGGATGGGCGGTTCTGAAAATTCCTAAGTGCTACTTATATACCCAGAGCATTGGTCCCGTTTCATGCACCACCGGGACCAATGCCCCCCCTTTAGTCCCGGTTGGTGCCACAACCGGGACCAAAGGTCTGTTTCCAGCAGCCCAACGGCGGGAAACAAGGACCTTTGGTACTAAAGGGGGCATTGGTCCCGTTGGTGCCACGAACCGGGACCAAAGGTGAGCATTGGTCCGGTTCATGGCACCAACCGGGACCATGGGCTTGCACAGCGGCGTGTGGTGGGGAGTTTAGTCCCACCTCGCTAGTTGAGAGCGTCCCGCACCGGTTTTAAGCTCGACTGCCTCATCCCTATTGAACTCCTCTGAACTACAGGCCTATGGGCCTAATCTGACACTGTTATGCCTGTGGGCCTGCTAGGCCTTCTGCGGCCTGAATCCTGGCCCAACTAGCTGGGTTTCTAGTCGTATTCAGGCCGTGGTGGCCCAATAGTGGCATTTTTTGTCTGTTTTCTTTTTTGCTTTTTTTTATGCAGTTTTCCAGTGATTCTTTTGCTGTTCGTGCACAAAAATTATAGACTTTCTGTTGTGCCATTAATTTTCAAATTTGAATAGTTTAAATTTGAATTCTTTTAAATTGTGGTGAATCACTAGTTTGTAATAACTTTATTATAAAAATAGATTTTTGAGTGATTCTTTTTCCTGCTATTTAATATTATTGTGTTTTATCATTATATTAATTTGGTAATTTTTAGGTTATTTTAAATGTCTGTTTTATTCAAGAATAGATTTTGTTATTTTAGTTTGCTATTAAAGTTTCTAACAAAAAAATTCTTTATGAAAATTCTTTTTGCCATTAATGTTTTGAATAGAAAATACTTTGATAATTTTAGTTGCATAAATTTTATATAATTTTAGTTTAAAAAATACTAGAGGTTTATAAAAGCTTTTTAGTTGATTCCTTTTGCTATTAGAGTTTTATAAAAGCTTTTTAGTTGATTCTTTTTGCAATTGAAGAATATTATAGTTTTGTTTTAGTTGATCATAACAGAATATTTTAATTGATTATTTTAAGTTCATTTTTTTTGCTATTAGTTCATTCTTTTCACGCTAAATGACCCTGAAATTGAAAAGCACTACAAATGAACTCTGAAAAGGTTGAAAGTTGGCATGGTATCATCATTTCACCCACATAGCATGTGCTAAAAAGTTGAGAGGGTTACGGCAAAAACTGGATGCACTTCGTGTACAAAATGGGCAATCTCTTTCGAAGTATCAGGGTTTCGAACGAAAACTCGTCTGTTACAAAGGGATTTCATTTTTTTGAACTTATTTGAACTCCAGACTTTTTGTGTGTTCAAAATGCACCATTCAAAGCCACATCATCAATTTTCAACCCTTTCTGACTTCATCTGATATTTTTCATGCATTTACTGATTTGTTTGAGCTATATGACCCTGAAATTGAAAAGCACTACAAATGAACTCTGAAAATGTTGAAAGTTGGCATGGTATCATCATTTCACCCACATAGCATGTGCTAAAAAGTTGAGAGGGTTACGGCAAAAACTGGATGCACTTCGTGTACAAAACGGGCAATCTCTTTCAAAGTATTAGGGTTTCGAACGAAAACTCATCTGTTACAAAGGGATTTCATTTTTTTGAACTTATTTGAACTCCAGACTTTTTGTGTGTTCAAAATGCACCATTCAAAGCCACATCATCATTTTTCAACCCTTTCTGACTTCATCTGATATTTTTCATGCATTTACTGATTTTTTTGAGATGTATGACCCTGAAATTAAAAAGCACTACAAATGAACTCTGAAAAGGTTGAAAGTTGGCATGGTATCATCATTTCACCCACATAGCATGTGCTAAAAAGTTGAGAGGGTTATGGCAAAAACTGGATGCACTTCGTATACAAAACGGGCAATCTCTTTCGAAGTATCAGGGTTTCATACGGAAACTCGTCTGTTACAAAGGGATTTCATTTTTTTTAACTTATTTGAACTCCAGACCTTTTGTGTGTTCAAAATGCACCATTCAAAGCCACATCATCAATTTTCAACCCTTTCTGACTTCATTTGTTATTTTTCATGCATTTACTGATTTTTTTGAGCTATATGACCCTGAAATTGAAAAGCACTTCAAATGAACTCTGAAAAGGTTGAAAGTTGGCATGGTATCATCATTTCACCCACATAGCATGTGCTAAAAAGTTGAGAGGGTTACAGCAAAAACTGGATGCACTTCATGTACAAAACGGACAATCTCTTTCGAAGTATCAGGGTTTCATACGGAAACTCATCTATTACAAAGGGATTTCATTTTTTGAACTTATTTGAACTCCAGACTTTTTGTGTGTTCAAAATGCACCATTCAAAGCCACATCATCAATTTTCAACCCTTTCTGACTTCATTTGTTATTTTTCATGCATTTACTGATTTTTTTTGAGCTATATGACCCTGAAATTGAAAATTACTTCAAATGAACTCTGAAGAGGTTGAAAATTGGCATGGTATCATCATTGCACCCACATAGCATCTGCTAAAAAGTTGAGAGGGTTACGGCAAAAACTGGATGCACTTCGTGTACAAAGGGATAATCTGTTTCGAAGTATCAGGGTTTCCGGAAACTCGTCTGTTACAAAAGGCATTTCATTTCTTCACATGTAACTGCAGTGATATTCTAGATCAAAGGCATCATCATAATAGTTGTGGAGAGAAAGTCTTCACTTTTTCTTCGCTTGTGTCTTTTGCTTATTGCGCCGTAACCATGGATAATCTTCATCGCTTAACAGGGTGCTTGGGTCAGCCTTGACTTTAAAGGGATGAATTTCATGAAACTTTTCATAATCTTCAGACATGTCTGTCTTGCCCTCCAATCCCACGATGTCTCTTTTTCCTGAAAGAACTATGTGGCGCTTTGGCTCATCGTATGATGTATTCACTTCCTTATCTTTTCTTTTTCTCGGTTTGGTAGACATGTCCTTCACATAGAAAACCTGCGCCACATCATTGGCTAGGAAGAATGGTTCGTCTGTGTACCCAAGATTGTTCAGATCCACTGTTGTCATTCCGTACTATGGGTCTACCTGTACCCCGCCTCCTGACAGATTGACCCATTTGCACTGAAACAAAGGGACCTTAAAATCATGTCCGTAGTCAAGTTCCCATATGTCCACTATGTAACCATAATATGTGTCCTTTCCCCTCTTGGTTGCTGCATCAAAGCGGACACCGCTGTTTTGGTTGGTGCTCTTTTGATCTTGGGCGATCGTGTAAAATGTATTCCCATTTATCTCGTATCCTTTGTAAGTCAATACAGTCGAAGATGGTCCCCTGGACAACGAGTACAGCTCATCAGAAACAGTGTTGTCACCTCTGAGACGTGTTTGCAACCAACTGCCGAAAGTCCTGATGTGTTCACATGTAATCCAGTCGTCACACTGCTCCGGGTGTTTGGAGCGCAGAATGTTCTTGTGTTCATCGACATACGGGGTCACCAAGGTAGAGTTCTGTAGAACTGTGTAGTGTGCTTGAGACCAAGAATGCCCGTCCCTACATATTATTGAGTCCCCTCCTAGCGTGCCTTTTCTAGTCAGTCTCCCCTCAAACCGCGATTGAGGGAGACCAATCTTCTTTAGGCCAGGAATGAAGTCAACACAAAACCCAATGACATCCTCTGTTAGATGGCCCATGGAGATGCTTCCTTCTGGCCTAGCGCGGTTACGGACATATTTCTTTAGGACTCCCATGAACCTCCCAAAGGGGAACATATTGTGTAGAAATACAGGGCCCAGAATGACAATCTCGTCGACTAGATGAACTAGGACGTGCGTCATGATATTGAAGAAGGATGGTGGGAACACCAGCTCGAAACTGACAAGACATTGCGCCACATCACTCCTTAGCCTTGGTAGGATTTCTGGATCGATCACCTTCTGAGAGATTGCATTGAGGAATGCACATAGCTTCACAATGGCTAATCGAACGTTTTCCGGTAGAAGCACCCTCAATGCAACCGGAAGCAGTTGCGTCATAATCACGTGGCAGTCATGAGACTTTAGGTTCTGGAACTTTTTCTCTGCCATATTTATTATTCCCTTTATATTTGACGAGAAGCCAGACGGGACCTTCATACTGAGCAGGCATTCAAAGAAGATTTCCTTCTTTTCTTTGGTAAGAGCGTAGCTGGCAGGACCTTCATACTGCTTTGGAGGCATGCCGTCTTTTTCGTGCAAATGTTGCAGGTCCTCCCGTGCCTCCGGTGTATCTTTTGTCTTCCCATACACGCCCAAGAAGCCTAGCAGATTCATGCAAAGGTTCTTTGTCACGTGCATCACGTCGATTGAAGAGCGGACCTCTAGGTCTTTCCAGTAGGGTAGGTCCCAAAATATAGATTTCTTCTTCCACATGGGTGCGCGTCCCTCAGCGTCATTCGGAACAGATAGTCCGCCGGGACCCTTTCCAAAGATTATGTGTAAATCATTAACCATAGCAAGTACGTGATCATCGGTAAGCATGGCGGGCTTCTTCCGGTGATCTGCCTCGCCTTAGAAATGCTTGCCTTTCTTTCGACATTGATGGTTGGTCAGAAGAAATCGACGATGCCCCAGGAACACATTCTTCCAGCATTTGTCCAGGTATATACTTTCGGTGTCAGCTAAACAGTGCGTCCATGCGTGGTATCCCTTGTTTGTCTGTCCTGAAAGGTTACTAAGAGCAGGCCAATCATTGATGGTTACAAACAGCAACGCATGCAGCTCAAATTCCTCTTGTCTGTGCTCATCCCACATACGTACACCGTTTCCATTCCACAGCTGTAAAAGTTCTTCAACTAATGGCCTTAGGTACACATCAATGTCGTTGCCGGGTTGCTTAGGGCCTTGGATGAATACTGGCATCATAATGAACTTTCGCTTCATGCACAGCCAAGGAGGAAGGTTATAGATACATAGAGTCACGGGCCAGGTGCTGTGATTGCTGCTCTGCTCCCCAAAAGGATTAATGCCATCCGCGCTTAAACCAAACCATACGTTCCTTGCGTCACCCGCAAACTCCTCCCAGTACTTTCTCTCGATTTTTCTCCACTGCGACCCGTCAGCAGGTGCTCTCAACTTCCCGTCTTTCTTACGGTCCTCTCTGTGCCATCGCATCAACTTGGCATGCTCTTTGTTTCTGAACAGACGTTTCAACCATGGTATTATAGGAGCATATGTAGGAGATATGCCCTAGAGGCAATAATAAATGTTATTATTTATCTCCTTGCTCATAATTATGTTTATGTTCCATGCTATAACTGCTGTGGTTCCCGAGCCCGTATATCCATAAAGGCTCTGGGGAAAACCCATGTGCACGTGTGGAATAATAAACGGTAAAAAGTATTCCTAGTCATGCCTCTAAGACTAGCTCAAGTGTTGCATGATGATTATGTTTTCCCAATCATGGGCATGTCTATGCCAGCAGCTTTGAGGGCACAATGTTAGAAAAACATTTGTGTTGAATCGACCCGATTGATGTTATGCTATGAGATTCATTCGTCACAAGTTAATGGTTGATAACACAGAGATGGTTAACGTTTGCATGATTCCTCAGACCATGAGAGTATCGAGTTTCTTCATGCTTGATTCATGAACTTTGGGGTTTGTTAAATGTCATCCGTAACTGGATGGCTATTACGGCGGCTTACGGGTTCCTGGAAAAGTGTGTCAAGTAACTTGATAGCTCAAGATTGGGATTTGCTCCTCCGGCGATGGAGAGATATCTCTGGGCCCTCTCGGTGTTACGGTATCCATCATCGTCTGGCCAGACACTGTGTGATTTGATCACGGGGATGCCGGAACATGGTAACGAGAAAAGAGAACAATACCGTAATGAGGTAACTAGCATAGTGGACAAGTGTTGATCCACGGGAATGCCAACATGTCTCACCTCGGGTATTTGTAACATATCACGAAGCAACAGGAATAGCACACGGCAACTGGAGGTTCACTCGAATATTCATTCGTGTGGGTATAGGGGTCAATATGGGTGTCCACGGCTCCGATGTTGATCATTCATCGGAAGGGGTTCCGTGTCATGTCTATACTTCACCGAACCTATAGGGTCACACGCTTAAGGGTCATCTATCTGCTGAATACTAGACAGGGAGTCTGAGAGAAAATCACCGAAAAAGTTTCGGACAGCGGAAAAGTTCCGCAGAGAGAGGTCACCGGATGAGTTCCAGTGAAACTGAAAAGTTGTTTCAGGGGATACCATTAAGTCAAAATGGTTTCGGCACATGCCTGATAATTCTTGGAGGATACCAGAATCATTCTGGAAACTTCTGGGAATTTTCTGGAAGAAAAACCGGAAATGTTCCGGGGCTGCCGGAACCGCTTCAGATGCTTTTCGCAGATGAAATCACTAAACTGGAATTGTTCCAGAACGCATTGAAAATTATTTTAGTGGGTACTGGAAATGTTCTAAGCCCACATAAATATTTTCAGTTCGAACGGACGCTGAAAAATGTCGTCGTGAATAGTGAAAGTGCTTTTTGGGAATTTTATGGAAAGCACCTTTCGGGAATTTCCCAAAAGGCTTCTAGAATGCCTTAGGCACTAAGGAAGCCCCCTTGGGGGGTCCCCCAAGGGTGTGGCCGGCCAAGCATGGTGAAGCTCCTTGGAGCTCCACATGGCACCCCTTTTATCTTTATTCTTTTGTGGAAAGGCATAAAGTGGGGGTACTTTGGGGTTTTTTTGTATGACATCTTTACCCCTTGGCTATCCTATAAATAGAGGTGGAGGGGCAGCCCTCCACACTCATCCCTTCTCACATACATGCCATTGCAATGATCTGGCTTCTCTCTCCCTCCCACGAAAAGAGTTTCGTAGAGCCGAAAGGCTGTCTGGGTTCCGGTGGGAACTAGTTCTGGACGGCGAAGCCCTGCCGGATAGATGACACCGTATGTGTGCAACTCTGTAGAGAGGTCGTAGTTTCGATCTTAGTGCCCGAGGGGCTGTTCGAGAGTGCCTCCCGAAGGGCTGTCCAAGTGACGGTCCGAGTTCTGTGAGTCCTCCCGAAGGGCTGTCCGAGTGACCGTTCGAGTTTCGAAGGTCCTCCCGAAGGGCTGTCCGCGACATCGTCTGGGGGACTGTTCGACAGCCTCCCGGAGGGCTGTCCGAAGGGAAGACGAGGGTATACATCCTCACGGTTGGGAGGTTGTAAATCCTAGCTGCGGGGATCTGCACCGCCGATCGTCATCGACTCTACTTCCGCTGCGCTTCGAGTCGGTAACGAAAATGATCAAACCTTGTATGCAGTCTCCATAGTGGTCCTGGGCTGGTGCGTAGGTCAGAAATTTTTTGTTTTCTGCTGCGTTACCCTACAGTGGCATCATGAGCCGTGCTATACGTAGATGCATGTTGCGATCTAGAATACATAGTGATGTATGGGTGTTGCACAATATAATTAGGTAGTAGATGAGTTCTATTACTGAAAATTATTTGTGCGGGTAGCACATGAAATCTGTTACCCGATGTTCTTGTTGCTTCCCTGGAATTTGCATATTTCTGATCTTGATAACAGCATGGTGGAGTTTCAATGTTCTGGCAATCCGCGATCCTGATTGATCAACGAAGTGCTAACAGTGCATTGAATTCCACTGTAGTTAAAAGGAAAGATGAAATTTCGCAGACGAAAGGGCAATGCAGATATGATCTGCACGGGGGTCATGCGTATGACGAAGTTTAGTATGGGGCTCAAGATTTTATTATCTCGGTTTTCATACACCCTGGAAAGTTAATCTAGCGACTTGAATTATCATACTTGATGATGGACGTTGGTAGCTTCGGTTTGTTTCGAAACCTTAGAAGCCACGTAAAACAAGTTTTTGCTTGAACCGATTAGAGACGTCTAACTTGGTTTTGCAGGAGGGTTTGCATGTGCATGTGATGTGGTATAGCAGTGCTCATAATAATTTGATTATGTATGAGATGACTATATGATGTAAATTAATTAACATGACCTGCGTGTCATGATTCGGCATGATGGCTGGAGCCATATGATTGCACTTTAATGACCTGCGTGTCAACCTTATGTAATGCACTTATTTTATTAGCTATAGAGATAGCAATATTATCTGGTGAATCGACAAGGTGGTGGCAATCTTCGCGAAGGTGAACACCGACGCGAATGCCGAAGACGAAGAAATACAAGAATTCTCCGTCAGAAAGGGCTATACCATATCATGCTATTATGAATTGCCTGAGATGTTTATCCCTTATGATGCACCCTTATTGATTGCGCGGTAGTCGCTTTTTATTAGGGTGATCTCTCACAAAAATATCATAGTTGATAGTGTTCTCCCAAGTGTAGCACCATCACGGCACCTAACTTTTCGGGGTGCGCCATGACTAACATGGGTACGAACGATTAGGGATGTGTGAGGCGGGTGAGTTCAGACCTTGCAGCGAGATCACTTGGTTATCTTTGACGTTCAGGCATGACAGTGATGAGCTCGGAACACGCCCATCGAAAGATGAACAAGAGTCGCATAGAGATGTGATTGGCAGGTTGGCCTACCGGTTGAGATTTTCGCCATCAGTGGTGACTAACATCAATGACGAATAATCAAAACACGGGTCTTGAATCACTCACAATCAATTATGAGAGATATTGATTTGAGTGGGAGCGCACTGTAGAATTATCTTGTTTAATTCTCAGTGCAATTAATTTTGAACACTGTCTAAGTGTGATTTGCATAATAGTTGTAGAATAATGGCTCGCGTTTCCACCTTCCCTATTAAAATTGAATAGCTGTTAAATATCTGGTTAAA
Organism: Thinopyrum elongatum; assembly: GCA_011799875.1. Classification (NCBI taxonomy): domain Eukaryota; kingdom Viridiplantae; phylum Streptophyta; class Magnoliopsida; order Poales; family Poaceae; genus Thinopyrum; species Thinopyrum elongatum. The sequence goes on from CM022302.1 coordinate 49,290,954, forward strand.
ACTTTACGGTTGGTAACGTAATGTGAGGATTATCCTCAAGAGTGCCAAGAAGGATTTTGTCCTATCGAATACTTTGGTATTCTCTCGCTTATGCTATGGATCATGTGACTCTCGTCCTTCGATCCAAAAGCTAGAATTCCGTTTCAGTCAAGTGCAATATGTTTGTTTCCATGAGACCCGAACTTCGAAAGTTTGGATAGTTATGTGATATTCATGGAATCTGAAAATCATTTTCAGAGACAGACAAAGGCTAAAAGATATGAGATATCCAAAGCAATGTTTGTTTGCAAACTATTAGTAAAAGAAGTTTACTATGCATTAGACTGATAAGAGAGGGATCCAGAAGAACGCCTATCATATGATAAAAGGTGAATAAAACAACAACTTAAGAGAAAGGAAGTGTCCGAAGGGTGTTAGTGAAACTTTCACGCCTAGGAAGTCCGAGGCTAACGCCACTCTTAAGTTGGGTGCTTCTTCTGAGAGTAGGAGAAATACTAAAAGTTAAAACTGTTAGAAGTATAAAGGCAATAAAGAAGAAGACTGGAATATCCAGCTCATGTATGAATGTCATACAAAGTTTTTGATGTATAGAAGGCTGGTCAAAGATATAGTTCTTGGGAATTATGGTTAAACATGTTAATCACCAATTCTTGGGTATTGTGAGACAATCACAAAGATACCCGCTCGATTGCATTCTGTTGCAACTCGATGTAAGAACTACTATGGCCTGAAAGACTAGCCAGGAATGAGGTTGAGATACACACATGGGACATAGTAAATGTTACTATACCTTCCATCGGTGTATTACCTATGCATTTACTTTCATAATTCATTTTAGAGTTTCACACTCTAGCCCTTTGCATAAGGTATCTTGCAAGAAGGTTGTTCATAAGAGAACTTTTTATGTTCGGTGTTATGAATAACATAAGGGCCATACTTTCATTATGAATGAGATGTTTGTTATGAATATTGATAATAATATATTACCTCTGGATTTACATTCATAATTCATTTTAGAGTTTTACACTCTAGCCCCTTGCACAATGTTGTTGCAAAAAGGATGTTCATAAAAGGAACAATTATTGTTCAGTATTATGAATAACATGAAGGGCCATGCTTCCATCCTCGATGGGACGTATGTTATGAATATTGATGGTAATATGATACATCCATAACACTGACGCTAAATATCATAAAGACTAAAAGAATACCACACAAGTGTGGCACTGCATTTGGTCACATTGGAGAAACCCGCATGGATAAAATCCATTATGATGGATTTTTGAAGTCATTTGATTTTGAATCATCTGACACTTGCAACTTTCCTCCGAAAAGTGAAGTGACTGAAATACCGTTCACAGACCATAAGGAACGGACAACAAACTTATTGGTGATCATACATTTGATGTGTGTAGTCCGATAAATGTTGTTAGTAGTGGATTTATCTATCTTCAGAAATGACTCAAGTAGATATGTGGATATTTACTTGATGAGACGTAAGTCTGGATCTTTTGAATTCATTCGAAAGGTTTTCAAAAAGGAAGTAGAAGTTATTGTAACAAGAAAATTATGTTTCTACAATTCGATTGCAGAAAGGAATATTTGAGTTACAAGTTTAGCGAATGTCTGATGAGTTGTGAAAGTAGTTTTATAACTTGCACCTCCCGGAACACCACTGCAAGTGGAAAGTCCGTGAAAATGTAATCGAACCATTTACGACATGGTAAGATCAAAGATGACATAAATAAATTTGCCATTATCCCTTTTAAAGAGTGATGCTTTAGAGACTGCGGCTTTTACACTGAAAAGAGCTCCATCGGGTCTGTTGAAATGACACCATGGTATGGTACGCCCAACCATGTTATATCTTTTCTTAAACATTTGGAATATGGGGCTTGTGTAAAAGGTTACAAACCTATTCCAAATCAGACAAGTGCTACTTTGTAGGTTATCCCAAGTCATTGGGTATTCCTCCCTCACTATACCGAGGCAAATAGGTTTGCCACAAAGAACGGTATGCTTTTTGAAGAAAATGGTTCTTTCAAAAAGGTGAGTGGGAGAATAATGCAACTCGACGAGATAACCAGTATCTCCGTCATCAGGTCAAAGGAAAGTGACCTTGGAAGTAATTCCAGAGTTTCCTACTATGACTGATCCGGAAGTCTCTACAATAAAATGTATGGACTTCGGTCGAACTTGCAGCTGAACCACGTAGGCAAGGCTCGTGCAAACCTCTCAGGTGCGCAAACGAGATATTTTTGTTAGACAACAGTATACCTACGATACACAAGGAAGCGTTGATGGGCCCTAACTCCGAAATTGGCTAAATGCCAATACAATCCGAGATAGTCTCCATATAAATGTTTCAAGATTAAAACCTTGATACACCTTTCGAAAGACTTAGAGTCTAACGAATTTTATGGAACTAAAAACTGATACGGGTAAAAATGTTTTATCCATAAAGCTCGACTTGTTGCAATAACGAGTTCAAGGAGTTGACTACGATGAGGTTGTTTCATCGTAGCGAATGGGTCTGCCAAATTCAGATCCGTATGTATTTTGCAAATTTCTATGTCAACAATGCTCCGCACGGAGCTACTCTAGCTAATTGCTCCCACTTTCAATATGTATCCAGATTGAGACTTAGAGTCATCTGGATCAGTGTCAAAACTTGTATCGACGTGACCCTTTACGACGAAACTTTTGGCACCTCCATAATCGAGAAACATATCCTTATTCCACTAAGGATAATTTTGACCGCTGTCCAGTGATCTACTCCTAGATCACTATTGTACTCCCTTGCCAAACTCAATGTAGGGTATACAATAGATCTATTACACAACATAGCATACTTTATAGAACCTATGACTGAGGCATAGGGAATGACTTTTCGTTCTCTTTCTATTTTTTGCCGTGGTCGGGTTTTGAGTCTTCACTCAACTTCACACCTTAAAACACAGGCAAGAACTCCTTCTTTGACTGTTCCATTTTGAACTACTTCAAAATCTTTGTCAAGGTATGTACTCATTGAAGCGTCTTGATCTATCTCTATAGATCTTGATGCTCAATATGTAAGCAGCTTCACCGAGGTCTTTCTTTGAAAAACTTCTTTCAAATACTCCTTTATGCTTTCCAGAAAATTCTACATTATTTCCGATCAACACTATGTCATTCACATATACTTATCAGAAATGCTGTAGTGCTCTCACTCACTTTCTTGTAAATACAGGCTTCACCGCAAGTCTGTATAAAACTATATGCTTTGATCAACTCATCAAAGCGTATATTCCAACTCCGAGATGCTTGCACCAGTCCATAGATGGATCGCTGGAGCTTGCACACTTTGTTAGCATCCTTTGGATCGATAAAACCTTCAGGTTGCATCATATACAACTCTTCTTCCAGAAATCCATTCAGGAATGCAGTCTTTACATCCATTTGCCAAATTTCATAATCATAAAATGCGGCAATAGCTAACATGATTCGGACGGACTTAAGCATCGTTACGGGTGAGAAGGTCTCATCGTAGTCAACTCCTTGAACAGAGATCGGCGAGATCTGGATCACCACGGTGCTCCTGAGCTTTGAGGAAAACGATGACAACCAAGGCCACAATGTCAACGCTTCGATGGTGGCTAGAGCGTAGATGTCCTCTAGCCAGATTAGTGTGGGCTCTAGTAGAGCAAGTTGAGCTGCAATTATACATGACTAGCAGGCGGAGGCACGGCGGCACGCCGCGCCCATGGAAGAGCTCATGTCATCAGTTGTTGATGTCCTACATGGTAATAATATAATTTACATCACCAAAAAGTGATTTGGTGGACTCTCCTCCATCGCTATGAGCACCTTCAGTAGTCAGTAGATGATGCAAATTTGAAAATATAAAATTAGGTGTTGTATAATTTACATTATCAAAAAGTGCTTTTTACATCTCCGGAAAGAGCCAACTCCAACAAATGTTGTATATTTGGTGATGTAAAACTACTACCCTAATAAATGATGAAAACGTGAGATGTAAAACCGGCCGACGGCTGGCTACAGCCGCAATACAGCCACTGTACAACCACATTTCGAAATCAAAATCAACATCATATAGAGCAAAATTTTCAAATTTCTACAACCAAAAGTGCATGATATTAATCATAGTTTGGAATCCAACAACCAAAGTGCATCATATCAATCAAAGTTCAAGGTCCAACAAATTAAAATGCACATTGAAGACGGTGGCCATGGGCGTGACCGCGTTTTCCTCCATGGCCGGCGGCGACGGTGGAGGTGGAGGAGGAGGTCCATGACCGGATGCAGCTGCCACGGCCAGCGGCGGCAGCGAGATGGATTCGTTGCCAGGTTGCGCCCCGCTGGCCGCTTCACGCCTCCACCGCGGGGTTTGACCGCCGGCTGCTTCTTTGCCGGCGGCACACCTGTTGCCGCGATGGTGACCGGTCGGGGTGGGGCAAAGCCGGGGCGGTGGGATGGGGGCGGCGATATGGCGGCAGAGGCAGGATCGGTGAAGCTTGTTGCGCCGAAGGCAGCCACAGTGAGGTGGGTTAGCCTGGCGGAGGAGGCGGCGGGGTCATCGGAGTCGGCCATGGGCGGGGGGGGGGGGGGGGATGCGGAAATGAAATGAACCACGGTTGGGCGGTTGGCGTGCGACTGGGCTTTTACATCACCTGGGAGGTGGAGATGCAAATTTGCATCTGCAAGTGTTGTATTTTACATAACTTGGAGGAGGTGATGTAATCTTTTTTGCATCTATGCCATCTGATGGAGGTGGGTTTTTGGACCTCGGAGATGCATAAGTTAGTTATTTTTGCATCTACATGTTTTATCGAAGATGCTCTAAGCAGTAAAAATTTGCAGAAGAAAACAGCGCTGATTCAACCCAGACACGTGTCAAGAAAAGCTGTAACAACGTGTCAATCAAGAGCTTGCACCAACATTGCAAACGCACGGGAGGAGCTCCTCCTTAGCCGGTTTAATATACTTGTATATGTATATGATGGTCGTTGGTTCCACTAAACTAATGCCGTGATTAACTTGTCTCGTCACTATAAAGAAACTATATCGGCCACGTTCTCCGTCCCTAATCACGTGCTCTAAAATACAGTAGTAGTTGGATTTGTAAGTTGTTAATTACCTTGCAGCAATAAACTGCACAGGATTGTAATTGCAGCCTCCACACCAGTTGACCGTATCCTCCTATCTTCAGCAGACTCGTCATTTTCTTAAGAGCAAGTATAATAATGTACAGTTAGCAGGCTGTAAAAATTAAATTATTATATTTCTGCTGAGTTGGATGAGAGAGAAGAGAGGCGGGCTGTAGATTAACTGACTCCAAGAAGCATTGTGAGAGTGTTGGTGGGCCTTGTATTAATAAACGAGTACTAGCTACTATACATATTGGCTATTAGATTGACTATAGATTACGTAGCAACTAAATATATCCGGTTGTTGGCTATATTATTAACCATGATGTAATCCTTCCACGGTGAGGCTCGCTGCCGGCGGGAAATGACGGCAATCGCGCGGGAAAACACTGGTGGCGAGCTCTGCATCCCCTTCCCCCACTGCCGCCTTTGGGCGAGTGTGTGCCGCCGTGATGACTGATGTAAAACACCTCCTCCACCGTGGACGGCAACCCCGCCGATGAGCTCCACACGTCTCTCTATTCCACACGCGTAGTGATGAAAACGGAGCGAAAACGGACGGAACTGAGTGCTGCCATATTTGTTTTCATATATTTTTGCAGAAGCGGAAACAAATACAGAAATCCCGAAAATGAATACGGAAACAGATACTACCGAAAACGGAGACAGAGCGAATACAAAGCGGACACGGAAACAGAAGTGGGCGTTGGCCGGAACTTTAAAACCCCTTGAATCATAGAGAAATGCACACAAAAACAAACAAATTTAATGAATTGTTAACATGGCTACAAAATAATATCATTATGTTAGCAACTTATCATAGTATTGTAGTAGTACTAGACAGTTGTGTATAGGGTCAAGTTGAGTACATGTGTGGTACTAGAAGTAGGGCCTCAAATGATCGGTTCTACTCATTGTGTCATTGTGTGTTGTTTGTTGGTTCGGCTACAAAGAAACCATAGGTCTATAGTAAAAACGGAAATTCCATATTCACGGAAACTAAAAGTTCCGTTTCCACACCTGTTTCACCAGAAAACACCGTTTCGTATTTGTTTTTGTTTCCGCATAAAAAATTCCATTTCCACTTCCGTTTTGCAAATTTCCATTTCCGTTTCCATATTTCCTCTCTTTTTTCATTTTTCCACCGGAAAAGCGGAAAGTTTCCACTCCATTTTCATCCCTACACACGTGTCGACCGGGTGCGCGGGAAAGGGATGCCGTCACTGCGGAGGGCGTCCAACTCCCTCGCGTGTAGGCGGGGTCAAACAGCAAGTGGAGAGGATGGACGGTGGAGAGAGTGGACGCATGCGGACGGGGTATACGACGGAACGCGGCGGGTCGTTAAGGGCGGGATGACGACGGCCGTGCATGAGGAGCGGCGGCCGGCGGCGGTCGAGGGAGAAAGAAAGGGGATGGGAAAGGATGGACGCGAGACTGTGGCGGAGAGAGAGAGAGAGAGAGAGAGAGAGAAAGTTAGTAGATGCTGAAAGGAAATATGCCCTAGAGGCAATATTAAAGTTCTTATTTTATATTTCCTTATATCATGATAAATTTTTATTATTCATGCTAGAATTGTATTAACCGGAAACTTGATACATGTGTGAATACATAGACAAAACACCGAGTCCCTAGTAAGCCTCTACTAGACTAGCTCGTTAATCAAAGATGGTTAAGTTTCCTGACCATAGACATGTGTTGTCATTTGATGAACGGGATCACATCATTAGGAGAATGATGTGATGGACATGACCCATCCGTTAGCTTAGCATATTGATCGTTCAGTTTTATTGCTATAGCTTTCTTCATGACATATACATATTCCTTTGACTATGAGATTATGCAACTCCCGGATACCGGAGGAATACCTTGTGTGCTATCAAACGTCACAACGTAACTGGGTGATCATAAAGATGCTCTACAGGTATCTTCGAAGGTGTTTGTTGGGTTGGCATAGATCGAGATTAGGATTTGTCACTCCGAGTATCGGAGAGGTATCTCTGGGCCCTCTCGGTAATGCACATCATAAGAAGCCTTGCAAGCAATGTGACTAACGAGTTAGTTGTGGGATGATGCATTACGGAACAAGTAAAGAGACTTGCCGGTAACGAGATTGAACTAGGTATGAAGATACCGACGATCGAATCTCGGGCAAGTAACATACCGATGACAACGGGAATAACGTATGTTGTCATTACGGTACGACCGATAAAGATCTTCGTAGAATATGTGGGAACCAATATGAGCATCCAGGTTCCGCTGTTGGTTATTGACCGGAGAGGTATCTCGGTCATGTCTACATAGTTCTCGAACCCGTAGGGTCCGCACGCTTAACGTTCGATGACGATTTTGTATTATATGAGTTATGTGATTGGTGACCGAATGTTGTTCGGAGTCCCGGATGAGATCACGGACATGACGAGGAGTCTCGAAATGGTCGAGAGGTAAAGATTCATATATAGGACGATAGTATTCGGACACCGGAAGTGTTCCGGGGGTACCGGGTACATATCGGGTCACCGGAAAGGGGTTCCGGGCACCCCCGGCAAAGATATGGGCCTATTGGGCCAAGAGGGGAAACGCAGCAGCCAGCATGGGCTGCTGCGCCCCCCATGTAGGCCGAATTGGAAGGGGAAGGAAAGAGGGGAATAGAGAAAGGAAGGGGAGGGATTCGGCCTCCCCCTTCCTTCTCCCCTCCCTCCTCCTTCCTTTCCCCTCCCTATACCGGTTGAGATTTTCGCCATCAGTGGTGACTAACATCATGACGAATAATCAAACACGGGTCTTGAATCACTCACAATCAATTATGAGAGATATTGATTTGAGTGGGAGCGCACTGTAGAATTATCTTGTTTAATTCTCAGTGCAATTAATTTGAACACTGTCTAGTGTGATTTGCATAATAGTTGTAGAATAATGGCTCGCGTTTCCACCTTCCCTATTAAATTGAATAGCTGTTAAATATCTGGTTAAAACTTTACGGTTGGTAACGTAATGTGAGGATTATCCTCAAGAGTGCCAAGAAGGATTTTGTCCTATCGAATACTTTGGTATTCTCTCGCTTATGCTATGGATCATGTGACTCTCTGTCCTTCGATCCAAAAGCTAGAATTCCGTTTCAGTCAAGTGCAATATGTTTGTTTCCATGAGACCCGAACTTCGAAAGTTGGATAGTTATGTGATATTCATGGAATCTGAAAATCATTTTCAGAGACAGACAAAGGCTAAAGATATGAGATATCCAAAGCAATGTTTGTTTGCAAACTATTAGTAAAGAAGTTTACTATGCATAGACTGATAAGAGAGGGATCCAGAAGAACGCCTATCATATGATAAAAGGTGAATAAAACAACAACTTAAGAGAAAGGAAGTGTCCAGGGTGTTAGTGAAACTTTCACGCTAGGAAGTCCGAGGCTAACGCCACTCTTAAGTTGGGTGCTTCTTCTGAGAGTAGGAGAAATACTAAAAGTTAAAACTGTTAGAAGTATAAAGGCAATAAAGAAGAGACTGGAATATCCAGCTCATGTATGAATGTCATACAAAGTTTTTGATGTATAGAAGGCTGGTCAAAGATATAGTTCTTGGGAATTATGGTTAAACATGTTAATCACCAATTCTTGGGTATTGTGAGACAATCACAAAGATACCCGCTCGATTGCATTCTGTTGCAACTCGATGTAAGAACTACTATGGCCTGAAAGACAGCCAGGAATGAGGTTGAGATACACACATGGGACATAGTAATGTTACTATACCTTCCATCGGTGTATTACCTATGCATTTACTTTCATAATTCATTTTAGAGTTTCACACTCTAGCCCTTTGCATAAGGTATCTTGCAAGAAGGTTGTTCATAAGAGAACTTTTTAGTTCGGTGTTATGAATAACATAAGGGCCATACTTTCATTATGAATGAGATGTTTGTTATGAATATTGATAATAATTATTACCTCTGGATTTACATTCATAATTCATTTTAGAGTTTTACACTCTAGCCCCTTGCACAATTTGTTGCAAAAAGGATGTTCAAAAAGGAACAATTATTGTTCAGTATTATGAATAACATGAAGGGCCATGCTTCCATCCTCGATGGGACGTATGTTATGAATATTGATGGTAATATGAACATCCATAACACTGACGCTAAATATCATAAAGACTAAAAGAATACCACACAAGTGTGGCACTGCATTTGGTCACATTGGAGAAACCCGCATGGATAAAATCCATTATGATGGATTTTTGAAGTCATTTGATTTTGAATCATCTGACACTTGCAACTTTCCTCCTGAAAAGTGAAGTGACTGAAATACCGTTCACAGACCATAAGGAACGGACAACAACTTATTGGTGATCATACATTTGATGTGTGTAGTCCGATAAATGTTGTTAGTAGTGGATTTATCTATCTTCAGAAATGACTCAAGTAGATATGTGGATATTTACTTGATAGACGTAAGTCTGGATCTTTTGAATTCATTCGAAAGGTTTTCAAAAGGAAGTAGAAGTTATTGTAACAAGAAAATTGTTTCTACAATTCGATTGCAGAAAGGAATATTTGAGTTACAAGTTTAGCGAATGTCTGATGAGTTGTGAAAGTAGTTTTTACTTGCACCTCCCGGAACACCACTGCAAGTGGAAAGTCCGTGAAAATGTAATCGAACCATTTCGACATGGTAAGATCAAAGATGACATAAATAAATTTGCCATTATCCCTTTTAAGAGTGATGCTTTAGAGACTGCGGCTTTTACATGAAAGAGCTCCATCGGGTCTGTTGAAATGACACCATGGTATGGTACGCCACCATGTTATATCTTTTCTTAAACATTTGGAATATGGGGCTTGTGTAAAGGTTACAAACCATTCCAAATCAGACAAGTGCTACTTGTAGGTTATCCCAAGTCATTGGGTATTCCTCCCTCACTATACCGAGGCAAATGGTTTGCCACAAAGAACGGTATGCTTTTTGAAAGAAATGGTTCTTTCAAAAAGGTGGGAGTGGGAGAATAATGCAACTCGACGAGATAACCAGTATCTCCGTCATCAGGTCAAAGGAAAGTGACCTTGGAAGTAATTCCAGAGTTTCCTACTATGACTGATCCGAAGTCTCTACAATAAAATTATGGACTTCGGTCGAACTTGCAGCTGAACCACGTAGGCAAGGCCTTGCAAACCTCTCAGGTGCGCAAACGAGTATTTTTGTTAGACAACAGTATACCTACGATCAAAGGAAGCGTTGATGGGCCCTAACTCCGAAATTGGCTAAATGCCAATACAATCCGAGATAGTCTCCATAAATGTTTCAAGATTAAAACCTGATACACCTTTCGAAAGACTTAGAGTCTAACGAATTTTATGGAACTAAAAACTGATACGGGTAAAAATGTTTTATCCATAAAGCTCGACTTGTTGCAATAACGGTTCAAGGAGTGACTACGATGAGGTTGTTTCATCGTAGCGAATGGGTCTGCCAAATTCAGATCCTATGTATTTGCAAATTTCTATGTCAACAATGCTCCGCACGGAGCTACTCTAGCTAATTGCTCCCACTTTCAATATGTATCCAGATTGAGACTTAGAGTCATCTGGATCAGTGTCAAAACTTGTATCGACGTGACCCTTTACGACGAAACTTTTGGCACCTCCATAATCGAGAAACATATCCTTATTCCACTAAGGATAATTTTGACCGCTGTCCAGTGATCTACTCCTAGATCACTATTGTACTCCCTTGCCAAACTCAATGTAGGGTATACAATAGATCTATTACACAACATAGCATACTTTATAGAACCTATGACTGAGGCATAGGGAATGACTTTTCGTTCTCTTTCTATTTTTTGCCGTGGTCGGGTTTGGAGTCTCACTCAACTTCACACCTTAAAACACGGCAAGAACTCCTTCTTTGACTGTTCCATTTTGAACTACTTCAAAATCTTTGTCAAGGTATGTACTCATTGAAGCGTCTTGATCTATCTCTATAGATCTTGATGCTCAATATGTAAGCAGCTTCACCGAGGTCTTTCTTTGAAAACTTCTTTCAAATACTCCTTATGCTTTCCAGAAAATTCTACATTATTTCCGATCAACACTATGTCATTCACATATACTTATCGAAATTGCTGTAGTGCTCTCACTCACTTTCTTGTAAATACAGGCTTCACGCAAGTCTGTATAAACTATATGCTTTGATCAACTCATCAAAGCGTATATTCCAACTCCGAGATGCTTGCACCAGTCCATAGATGGATCGCTGGAGCTTGCACACTTTGTTAGCATCCTTTGGATCGATAAAACTTCAGGTGCATCATATACAACTCTTCTTCCAGAAATCCATTCAGGAATGCAGTCTTTACATCCATTTGCCAATTTCATAATCATAAAATGCGGCAAAGCTAACATGATTCGGACGGACTTAAGCATCGTTACGGGTGAGAAGGTCTCATCGTAGTCAACTCCTTGAACAGAGATCGCGAGATCTGGATCACCACGGTGCTCCTGAGCTTTGAGGAAAACGATGACAACCAAGGCCACAATGTCAACGCTTCGATGGTGGCTAGAGCGTAGATGTCCTCTAGCCAGATTAGTGTGGGCTCTAGTAAGGCAAGTTGAGCTGCAATTATACATACTAGCAGGCGGAGGCACGGCGGCACGCCGCGCCCATGGAAGCTCATGTCATCAGTTGTTGATGTCCTACATGGTAATAATATAATTTACATCACCAAAAGTGATTTGTGGACTCTCCTCCATCGCTATGAGCACCTTCATAGTCAGTAGATGATGCAAATTTGAAAATATAAAATAGGTGTTGTATAATTTACATTATCAAAAAGTGCTTTTTACATCTCCGGAAAGAGCCAACTCCAACAAATGTTGTATATTTGGTGATGTAAAACTACTACCCTATAAATGTGAAAACGTGAGATGTAAAACCGCCGACGGCTGGCTACAGCCCAATACGCCACTGTACAACCACATTTCGATCAAAATCAACATCATATAGAGCAAATTTTATTTCAAATTTCTACAACCAAAAGTGCATGATATTAATCATAGTTGGGAATCCAACAACCAAAGTGCATCATATCAATCAAAGTTCAAGGTCCAACAAATTAAAATGCACATTGAAGACGGTGGCCATGGGCGTGACCGCGTTTTCCTCCATGGCCGGCGGCGACGGTGGAGGTGGAGGAGGAGGGTCCATGACCGGATGAGCTGCCACGGCCAGCGGCGGCAGCGAGATGGATTCGTTGCCAGGTTGCGCCCCGCTGGCCGCTTCACAGCCTCCACCGCGGGGTTTGACCGCCGGCTGCTTCTTTGCCGGCGGCACACCTGTTGCCGCGATGGTGACCGGTCGGGGTGGGGCAAAGCCGGGCGGTGGGATGGGGGCGGCGATATGGCGGCAGAGGCAGGATCGGTGAAGCTTGTTTGCGCCGAAGCAGCCACAGTGAGGTGGGTTAGCCTGGCGGAGGAGGCGCGGGGTCACGGAGTCGGCCATGGGCGGGGGGGGGGGGGGGGGGGTGTGCGGAAATGAAATGAACCACGGTTGGGCGGTTGGCGTGCGACTGGGCTTTTACATCACCTGGAGGTGGAGATGCAAATTTGCATCTGCAAGTGTTGTATTTTACATAACTTGGAGGAGGTGATGTAATCTTTTTTGCATCTATGCCATCTGATGGAGGTGGGTTTTTGGACCTCGGAGATGCATAAGTTAGTTATTTTTGCATCTACATGTTTTATCGAAGATGCTCTAAGCAGTAAAAATTTGCAGAAGAAAACAGCGCTGATTCAACCAGACACGTGTCAAGAAAAGCTGTAACAACGTGTCAATCAAGAGCTTGCACCAACATTGCAAACGCACGGAGGAGCTCCTCCTTAGCCGGTTTTATATCTTGTATGATTAATGATGGTCGTTGGTTCCACTAAACTAATGCCGTGATTAACTTGTCTCGTCACTATAAAGAAACTATATCGGCCACTTCTCCGTCCCTAATCACGTGCTCTAAATACAGTAGTAGTTGGATTTGTAAGTTGTTAATTACCTTGCAGCAATAAACTGCACAGGATTGTAATTGCAGCTCCACACAGTTGACCGTATCCTCCTATCTTCAGCAGACTCGTCATTTTTCTAAGAGCAGATATAATGTACAGTTAGCAGCTGTAAAATTAAATTATTATATTTCTGCTGAGTTGATAGAGAGAAGAGGCGGGCTGTAGATTAACTGACTCCAAGAAGCATGTGAGAGTGTTGGTGGCCTTGTATTAATAACGGTACTAAGGGGTTCCGTGTCATGTCTATACTTCACCGAACCTATAGGGTCACACGCTTAAGGGTCATCTATCTGCTGAATACTAGACAGGGAGTCTGAGAGAAAATCACCGAAAAAGTTTCGGACAGCGGAAAAGTTCCGCAGAGAGAGGTCACCGGATGAGTTCCAGTGAAACTGAAAAGTTGTTTCAGGGGATACCATTAAGTCAAAATGGTTTCGGCACATGCCTGATAATTCTTGGAGGATACCAGAATCATTCTGGAAACTTCTGGGAATTTTCTGGAAGAAAAACCGGAAATGTTCCGGGGCTGCCGGAACCGCTTCAGATGCTTTTCGCAGATGAAATCACTAAACTGGAATTGTTCCAGAACGCATTGAAAATTATTTTAGTGGGTACTGGAAATGTTCTAAGCCCACATAAATATTTTCAGTTCGAACGGACGCTGAAAAATGTCGTCGTGAATAGTGAAAGTGCTTTTTGGGAATTTTATGGAAAGCACCTTTCGGGAATTTCCCAAAAGGCTTCTAGAATGCCTTAGGCACTAAGGAAGCCCCCTTGGGGGGTCCCCCAAGGGTGTGGCCAGCCAAGCATGGTGAAGCTCCTTGGAGCTCCACATGGCACCCCTTTTATCTTTATTCTTTTGTGGAAAGGCATAAAGTGGGGGTACTTTGGGGTTTTTTTGTATGACATCTTTACCCCTTGGCTATCCTATAAATAGAGGTGGAGGGGCAGCCCTCCACACTCATCCCTTCTCACATACATGCCATTGCAATGATCTGGCTTCTCTCTCCCTCCCACGAAAAGAGTTTCGTAGAGCCGAAAGGCTGTCTGGGTTCCGGTGGGAACTAGTTCTGGACGGCGAAGCCCTGCCGGATAGATGACACCGTATGTGTGCAACTCTGTAGAGAGGTCGTAGTTTCGATCTTAGTGCCCGAGGGGCTGTTCGAGAGTGCCTCCCGAAGGGCTGTCCAAGTGACGGTCCGAGTTCTGTGAGTCCTCCCGAAGGGCTGTCCGAGTGACCGTTCGAGTTTCGAAGGTCCTCCCGAAGGGCTGTCCGCGACATCGTCTGGGGGACTGTTCGACAGCCTCCCGGAGGGCTGTCCGAAGGGAAGACGAGGGTATACATCCTCACGGTTGGGAGGTTGTAAATCCTAGCTGCGGGGATCTGCACCGCCGATCGTCATCGACTCTACTTCCGCTGCGCTTCGAGTCGGTAACGAAAATGATCAAACCTTGTATGCAGTCTCCATAGTGGTCCTGGGCTGGTGCGTAGGTCAGAAATTTTTTGTTTTCTGCTGCGTTACCCTACAGTGGCATCATGAGCCGTGCTATACGTAGATGCATGTTGCGATCTAGAATACATAGTGATGTATGGGTGTTGCACAATATAATTAGGTAGTAGATGAGTTCTATTACTGAAAATTATTTGTGCGGGTAGCACATGAAATCTGTTACCCGATGTTCTTGTTGCTTCCCTGGAATTTGCATATTTCTGATCTTGATAACAGCATGGTGGAGTTTCAATGTTCTGGCAATCCGCGATCCTGATTGATCAACGAAGTGCTAACAGTGCATTGAATTCCACTGTAGTTAAAAGGAAAGATGAAATTTCGCAGACGAAAGGGCAATGCAGATATGATCTGCACGGGGGTCATGCGTATGACGAAGTTTAGTATGGGGCTCAAGATTTTATTATCTCGGTTTTCATACACCCTGGAAAGTTAATCTAGCGACTTGAATTATCATACTTGATGATGGACGTTGGTAGCTTCGGTTTGTTTCGAAACCTTAGAAGCCACGTAAAACAAGTTTTTGCTTGAACCGATTAGAGACGTCTAACTTGGTTTTGCAGGAGGGTTTGCATGTGCATGTGATGTGGTATAGCAGTGCTCATAATAATTTGATTATGTATGAGATGACTATATGATGTAAATTAATTAACATGACCTGCGTGTCATGATTCGGCATGATGGCTGGAGCCATATGATTGCACTTTAATGACCTGCGTGTCAACCTTATGTAATGCACTTATTTTATTAGCTATAGAGATAGCAATATTATCTGGTGAATCGACAAGGTGGTGGCAATCTTCGCGAAGGTGAACACCGACGCGAATGCCGAAGACGAAGAAATACAAGAATTCTCCGTCAGAAAGGGCTATACCATATCATGCTATTATGAATTGCCTGAGATGTTTATCCCTTATGATGCACCCTTATTGATTGCGCGGTAGTCGCTTTTTATTAGGGTGATCTCTCACAAAAATATCATAGTTGATAGTGTTCTCCCAAGTGTAGCACCATCACGGCACCTAACTTTTCGGGGTGCGCCATGACTAACCTGGGTACGAACGATTAGGGATGTGTGAGGCGGGTGAGTTCAGACCTCGCAGCGAGATCACTTGGTTATCTTTGACGTTCAGGCATGACAGTGATGAGCTCGGAACACGCCCATCGAAAGATGAACAAGAGTCGCATAGAGATGTGATTGGCAGGTTGGCCTACCGGTTGAGATTTTCGCCATCAGTGGTGACTAACATCAATGACGAATAATCAAAACACGGGTCTTGAATCACTCACAATCAATTATGAGAGATATTGATTTGAGTGGGAGCGCACTGTAGAATTATCTTGTTTAATTCTCAGTGCAATTAATTTTGAACACTGTCTAAGTGTGATTTGCATAATAGTTGTAGAATAATGGCTCGCGTTTCCACCTTCCCTATTAAAATTGAATAGCTGTTAAATATCTGGTTAAAACTTTACGGTTGGTAACGTAATGTGAGGATTATCCTCAAGAGTGCCAAGAAGGATTTTGTCCTATCGAATACTTTGGTATTCTCTCGCTTATGCTATGGATCATGTGACTCTCGTCCTTCGATCCAAAAGCTAGAATTCCGTTTCAGTCAAGTGCAATATGTTTGTTTCCATGAGACCCGAACTTCGAAAGTTTGGATAGTTATGTGATATTCATGGAATCTGAAAATCATTTTCAGAGACAGACAAAGGCTAAAAGATATGAGATATCCAAAGCAATGTTTGTTTGCAAACTATTAGTAAAAGAAGTTTACTATGCATTAGACTGATAAGAGAGGGATCCAGAAGAACGCCTATCATATGATAAAAGGTGAATAAAACAACAACTTAAGAGAAAGGAAGTGTCCGAAGGGTGTTAGTGAAACTTTCACGCCTAGGAAGTCCGAGGCTAACGCCACTCTTAAGTTGGGTGCTTCTTCTGAGAGTAGGAGAAATACTAAAAGTTAAAACTGTTAGAAGTATAAAGGCAATAAAGAAGAAGACTGGAATATCCAGCTCATGTATGAATGTCATACAAAGTTTTTGATGTATAGAAGGCTGGTCAAAGATATAGTTCTTGGGAATTATGGTTAAACATGTTAATCACCAATTCTTGGGTATTGTGAGACAATCACAAAGATACCCGCTCGATTGCATTCTGTTGCAACTCGATGTAAGAACTACTATGGCCTGAAAGACTAGCCAGGAATGAGGTTGAGATACACACATGGGACATAGTAAATGTTACTATACCTTCCATCGGTGTATTACCTATGCATTTACTTTCATAATTCATTTTAGAGTTTCACACTCTAGCCCTTTGCATAAGGTATCTTGCAAGAAGGTTGTTCATAAGAGAACTTTTTATGTTCGGTGTTATGAATAACATAAGGGCCATACTTTCATTATGAATGAGATGTTTGTTATGAATATTGATAATAATATATTACCTCTGGATTTACATTCATAATTCATTTTAGAGTTTTACACTCTAGCCCCTTGCACAATGTTGTTGCAAAAAGGATGTTCATAAAAGGAACAATTGTTGTTCAGTATTATGAATAACATGAAGGGCCATGCTTCCATCCTCGATGGGACGTATGTTATGAATATTGATGGTAATATGATACATCCATAACACTGACGCTAAATATCATAAAGACTAAAAGAATACCACACAAGTGTGGCACTGCATTTGGTCACATTGGAGAAACCCGCATGGATAAAATCCATTATGATGGATTTTTGAAGTCATTTGATTTTGAATCATCTGACACTTGCAACTTTCCTCCGAAAAGTGAAGTGACTGAAATACCGTTCACAGACCATAAGGAACGGACAACAAACTTATTGGTGATCATACATTTGATGTGTGTAGTCCGATAAATGTTGTTAGTAGTGGATTTATCTATCTTCAGAAATGACTCAAGTAGATATGTGGATATTTACTTGATGAGACGTAAGTCTGGATCTTTTGAATTCATTCGAAAGGTTTTCAAAAAGGAAGTAGAAGTTATTGTAACAAGAAAATTATGTTTCTACAATTCGATTGCAGAAAGGAATATTTGAGTTACAAGTTTAGCGAATGTCTGATGAGTTGTGAAAGTAGTTTCATAACTTGCACCTCCCGGAACACCACTGCAAGTGGAAAGTCCATGAAAATGTAATCGAACCATTTATGACATGGTAAGATCAAAGATG
Source organism: Thinopyrum elongatum (assembly GCA_011799875.1). NCBI lineage: Eukaryota > Viridiplantae > Streptophyta > Magnoliopsida > Poales > Poaceae > Thinopyrum > Thinopyrum elongatum. Next base: position 49,308,866 of record CM022302.1, read on the forward strand.
ACATAAATAAATTTGCCATTATCCCTTTTAAAGAGTGATGCTTTAGAGACTGCGGCTTTTACACTGAAAAGAGCTCCATCGGGTCTGTTGAAATGACACCATGGTATGGTACGCCCAACCATGTTATATCTTTTCTTAAACATTTGGAATATGGGGCTTGTGTAAAAGGTTACAAACCTATTCCAAATCAGACAAGTGCTACTTTGTAGGTTATCCCAAGTCATTGGGTATTCCTCCCTCACTATACCGAGGCAAATAGGTTTGCCACAAAGAACGGTATGCTTTTTGAAGAAAATGGTTCTTTCAAAAAGGTGAGTGGGAGAATAATGCAACTCGACGAGATAACCAGTATCTCCGTCATCAGGTCAAAGGAAAGTGACCTTGGAAGTAATTCCAGAGTTTCCTACTATGACTGATCCGGAAGTCTCTACAATAAAATGTATGGACTTCGGTCGAACTTGCAGCTGAACCACGTAGGCAAGGCTCGTGCAAACCTCTCAGGTGCGCAAACGAGATATTTTTGTTAGACAACAGTATACCTACGATACACAAGGAAGCGTTGATGGGCCCTGACTCCGAAATTGGCTAAATGCCAATACAATCCGAGATAGTCTCCATATAAATGTTTCAAGATTAAAACCTTGATACACCTTTCGAAAGACTTAGAGTCTAACGAATTTTATGGAACTAAAAACTGATACGGGTAAAAATGTTTTATCCATAAAGCTCGACTTGTTGCAATAACGAGTTCAAGGAGTTGACTACGATGAGGTTGTTTCATCGTAGCGATGCTTAAAGTCGGTTCGGGTTGAACTAGCAATTAATACATATTTCAATCATGAGATATGAAACAAAGGATGACAAAAGGATTTCCATCTGATGGAAATAAAACCAAGGACTTGCATGTGTTACAGTCCAAGGTATTTTGTCATTCCAGAGGATGCTAGTAAGTATGCAAACTTCAGAGTTCCAGCAATGGACAGAAGAGAGCAAAATGGAGTTGGAATCTTCGTGTTTTGATGAAATGGTCAAAGGGGTTTGACTTCAACAATGGGTAACGAAGATGCTTATGATTCAAGAAAGTAAGTGGGAGCATAATAAAATTTCTAAAAACGTTGTGTGCTTGACACATTGTTAATTGGAAATAAATTTCTTGACACGAATTAGGACTTCATTTGAAAATAGTTTTTCGATGAAGTGCTTGGGCAAAATAGCCTTTATATTAGGCATGATGATCTATGGAGATAGATTTACCTAATGGGGCTGAGCAAAGATACATATTGACAAGATGCTAAAACCTTTTAGCATTAAAAACGTCAAGGAGTGATTCTTGCCGAAGTCACATGGAAAGAGTTTTTGCAAGACTCGGTGTCCCAAAAACACTGATGAGCAAAATACATGATGGAGATTCCACACACCTTCATGTTTGGATTAATCATGTATTCCATGGTATGTAAAAACAACAAGATATGTCCAATACTCCAAAGTTGTTGCGAGTATAGATACCAAAGTGATCAAAAGTACTGATCATGGGACAACAGTGAAAAAAGGTCATTGAGTACTATAGTAGCACTGATGACATGTTTTCTCGCAAGCGGAGATCATGAAGAGTTCGTTGTAAAAGGTTACATCGATACAGTCTTTATCCATGCTCCAAGCGATTTTCGATTAAAGTTAAGGGTTTTGTGCAATACACAATATGGTGGCACGGTAGTTGGAAATTGTTCCAAACAAGATACTGAGGCGAATTCTATAACAAAGGCTAAGTATGTTGACGCTTTAGAAGCGACAAAGAAGTTGTTGAATCATATAGTTCATTCATGAACTTAGTATGGTTCCAAGAAGGCTTGGTCAATGGGACACTATTGCAGATAGTTGCTCCATAGCTCAGTCTGAGGAATCAGGTTTCGACCAATGATTCACACATATACAAAGCAAGGTGTACACAAAATATGAATTTTGTGAAAGCGTGAAAACGCGAGGATATGCAAAGATACACACGGATCTGAAGTCGACAGATCCGTTGGACATCAGGCTATACCACATGCGAAGCATATTTTACACCAATGTGCCATACGTGTAAAGTGCATTAACATTAACTAGATTATTGACTCTAGTGCAAGTGCGAGTCTGTAGGAGATATGCCCTAGAGGCAATAATAAATATTATTATTTATCTCCTTGCTCATAATTATGTTTATGTTCCATGCTATAACTGTTGTGGTTCCCGAGCCCGTATATCCATAAAGGCTCTGGGGAAAACCCATGTGCACGTGTGGAATAATAAACGGTAAAAAGTATTCCTAGTCATGCCTCTAAGACTAGCTCAAGTTTTGCATGATGATTATGTTTTCCCAATCATGGGCATGTCTATGCCAGCAGCTTTGAGGGCACAATGTTAGAAGAACATTTGTGTTGAATCGACCCGATTGATGTTATGCTATGAGATTCATTCGTCACAAGTTAATGGTTGATAACACAGAGATGGTTAACGTTTGCATGATTCCTCAGACCATGAGAGTATGGAGTTTCTTCATGCTTGATTCATGAACTTTGGGGTTTGTTAAATGTCATCCGTAACTGGATGGCTATTACGGCGGCTTACGGGTTCCTGGAAAAGTGTGTCAAGTAACTTGATAGCTCAAGATTGGGATTTGCTCCTCCGGCGATGGAGAGATATCTCTGGGCCCTCTCGGTGTTACGGTATCCATCATCGTCTGGCCAGACACTTTGTGATTTGATCACGGGGATGCCGGAACATGGTAACGAGAAAAGAGAACAATACCGTAATGAGGTAACTAGCATAGTGGACAAGTGTTGATCCACGGGAATGCCAACATGTCTCACCTCGGGTATTTGTAACATATCACGAAGCAACAGGAATAGCACACGGCAACTGGAGGTTCACTCGAATATTCATTCGTGTGGGTATAGGGGTCAATATGGGTGTCCACGGCTCCGATGTTGATCATTGATCGGAAGGGGTTCTGTGTCATGTCTATACTTCACCGAACCTATAGGGTCACACGCTTAAGGGTCATCTATCTGCTGAATACTAGACAGGGAGTCTGAGAGAAAATCACCGAAAAAGTTTCGGACAGCGGAAAAGTTCCGCAGAGAGAGGTCACCGGATGAGTTCCGGTGAAACTGAAAAGTTGTTTCAGGGGATACCATTAAGTCAAAATGGTTTCGGCACATGCCTGATAATTCTTGGAGGATACCAGAATCATTCTGGAAACTTCTGGGAATTTTCTGGAAGAAAAACCGGAAATGTTCCGGGGCTGCCGGAACCGCTTCAGATGCTTTTCGCAGATGAAATCACTAAACTGGAATTGTTCCAGAACGCATTGAAAATTATTTTAGTGGGTACTGGAAATGTTCTAAGCCCACATAAATATTTTCAGTTCGAACGGACGCTGAAAAATGTCGTCGTGAATAGTGAAAGTGCTTTTTGGGAATTTTATGGAAAGCACCTTTTGGGAATTTCCCAAAAGGCTTCTAAAATGCCTTAGGCACTAAGGAAGCCTCCTTGGGGGGTCCCCCAAGGGTGTGGCCGACCAAGCATGGTGGAGCTCCTTGGAGCTCCACATGGCACCCCTTTTATCTTTATTCTTTTGTGGAAAGGCATAAAGTGGGGGTACTTTGGGGTTTTTTTGTACGACATCTTTACCCCTTGGCTATCCTATAAATAGAGGTGGAGGGGCAGCCCTCCACACTCATCCCTTCTCACATACATGCCATTGCAATGATCTGGCTTCTCTCTCCCTCCCACGAAAAGAGTTTCGTAGAGCTGAAAGGCTGTCTGACTTCCGGTGGGAACTAGTTCTGGACGGCGAAGCCCTGCCGGATAGATGACACCGTATGTGTGCAACTCTGTAGAGAGGTCGTAGTTTCGATCTTAGTGCCCGAGGGGCTGTTCGAGAGTGCCTCCCGAAGGGCTGTCCAAGTGACGGTCCGAGTTCTGTGAGTCCTCCCGAAGGGCTGTCCGAGTGACCGTTCGAGTTTCGAAGGTCCTCCCGAAGGGCTGTCCGCGACATCATCTGGGGGACTGTTCGACAGCCTCCCGGAGGGCTGTCCGAAGGGAAGACGAGGGTATACATCCTCGCGGTTGGGAGGTTGTAAATCCTAGCTGCGGGGATCTGCACCGCCGATCGTCATCGACTCTACTTCCGCTGCGCTTCGAGTCGGTAACGAAAATGATCAAACCTTGTATGCAGTCTCCATAGTGGTCCTGGGCTGGTGCGTAGGTCAGAAATTTTTTGTTTTCTGCTGCGTTACCCTACAGCGTACCACATCACCTTCGCAAGAACCCTCTTCCTTGGGGGCTCGCCGTCAACATCACCAGGGTCATCTCGTCTGATCTTATACTGCAATGCACCACATACCAGGCATGCGTTAAAATCCTCGTACGCACCGCGGTAGAGGATGCAGTTATTAGGGCATGCATGTATCTTCTGCACCTCCAATCCTAGAGGGCATACGACCTTCTTTGCTGCGTACGTACTGTCGGGCAATTCGTTATCCTTTGGAAGCTTCTTCTTCAATATTTTCAGTAGCTTCTCAAATCCTTTGTCAGGCACAGCATTCTCTGCCTTCCACTGCAGCAATTCCAGTACGGTACCGAGCTTTGTGTTGCCATCTTCGCAATTGGGGTACAACCCTTTTTTGTGATCCTCTAACATGTGATCGAACTTCAGCTTCTCCTTTTCACTTTCGCACTGTCTCTTTGCATCAACAATGACCCGGCGGAGATCATCATCGGGCACATCGTCTGGTTCCTCTTGATCTTCAGCTTCCACCGTTGTAGCATCACCGTATTCAGGGGGCACATAGTTGTCATCATCCTCTTCTTCTTCGCTGTCTTCCATCATAACCCCTCTTTCTTCGTGCTTGGTCCAAACATTATAGTGTGGCATGAAACCCTTATAAAGCAGGTGGGTGTGAAGGATTTTTCGGTCAGAGTAAGACTTCGTATTCCCACATATAGGGCATGGACAACACATAAAACCATTCTGCTTGTTTGCCTCAGCCACTTCGAGAAAATTATGCACGCCCTTAATGTACTCGGAGGTGCGTCTGTCACCGTACATCCATTGCCGGTTCATCTGCGTGCATTATATATAATTAAGTGTGTCAAAAACCATTACAGAACATCATGAATAGATAAGTGACCAAATTAATAGAAGTTCATCATCACATTAAAACCAAAGTACATACATAGTTCTCATTGAACAACATATAGCTCTCCGGAGCATCTAATTAAACCATACATTGAAACTATGTAAAACATTTCAATGCAACAACAAATGCGATCATAATCGCAACCAAGGTAACAATTGATCCAACGGCATAATGATATCAAGCCTCAGTATGAATGGCATATTTTCTATACTTTCTAATCTTGAAGCGCATTGCATCCATCTTGATCTTGTGATCATCGACGACATCCGCAACATGCAACTCCAATATCATCTTCTCCTCCTCAATTTTTCTCAATTTTTCCTTCAAGTAATTATTTTCTTCTTCAACTAAATTTAACCTCTCGACAATAGGGTCGGTTGGAATTTCCGGTTCACATACCTCCTAGATAAAAAAAAATCTATGTCACGTTGGTCGGCATAATTGTCATAAACAATAAATGAACCAAATAGTTATAAAATATAATATATACCATATCCGAATCATAGACAGGACGAGGGCTGACGGGGGCGGATACCATCGCACTATATAATAACAAACAATAATAAAAGTAAGAAAATTAAACAAGTATCTATCTAAATCATACAAGTAAGAATTTTTCTCTTTTAGAAAGAAGATAAGAACAAGAGGCTCACCACGGTGGTGCCGGCGACGAGATCGGCGCGGGCGATCGACGGCGGTGAAGACGGGGACGGGACGTGACGGACCGCTAAACCAAGACAAATCTTGATGAAAATGGAGCTTGGAGGTCGAGCTTGGAGAGAAGAAAGCTTAAGTAGTGTGGCTCGGGCATTTCATCGAACACCTCATGTGCATAGGAGGTGAGCTAGAGCACCACAAAGCCCTCCCCTAGCCGGCCAGAAAAAACAGAGCAGTGGAGTGCTCTGCTTGCGGGCGAGGGGGTATATATAGGCACCTCATTGGTCCCGGTTGGTGGCTGGAACCGGGACCAAAGGAGGTCCTTTAGTCCCGGTTCCAGCCATGAACCGGGACCAATGGATGTGGGCCAGGAGCGAGGGCCATTGGTCCCGGTTCGTGTCTGGAACCGAGACCAAAGGGTCCAGACGAACCGGGACCAATGCCCCACGAGGCCCGGCCGGCCCCCTGGGCGCACGAACCGGGACGTATGCCCCCATGGGTCCCGGTTCGTTACTGAACCGGGACTAATGGGCTGGCCAGGCCTGGACCAAAGCCCTGTTTTCTACTAGTGTCCTCTTTCCTTTCCCCTCCGAAAAATATGGTAAGGGTGGGGGGCCGAATTGGACTAGGCCCCAAGTAGGATTCCTCCTACTTGGGGCGCCCCATGGCTATCCCCCTCCCCCTCCCACCTATATATATGTGGGGAGGGGGCACCTAGAAAACACACCAACAATTGTTAGCCGTGTGCGGCGCCCCCCTCCACAGTTTACGCCTCCGGTCATATTCACGTAGTGCTTAGGCGAAGCCCTGCACGGATCACTTCACCATCACCGTCACCACACCATCGTGCTGGCGGAACTCTCCCTCGACACTTTGCTGGATCAAGAGTTCGAGGGACGTCATCGAGCTGAACGTGTGCAGAACTCGGAGGTGTCGTACGTTCGGTGCTTGATCGGTCGGAACGAGAAGAAGTTCGACTACATCAACCGCGTTAACAAACGCTTCCGCTTTCGGTCTACGAGGGTACGTGGACACACTCTCCCCCTCTCGTTGCTATGCATCTCCTAGATAGATCTTGCATGAGCGTGGGAATTTTTTGAAATTGCATGCTACGTTTCCCAACAGATGTGGGCTTACGGGCTAGACCACCTTCAAGGGCTGAAGGCCCAGGCCCAGGAACTGAAGGAGCCCCGCGAGCGTGAACGCCCTCGCAGCCACCGCGACGGCTATTTATCACATTAAGCGATCCCGACACCTTCTCTCGCTGAAGCGTTCGACTAATTGGGCCGGCCCGTGGGACGTTTCGATTGTGCATCGAGCTGCTTGCCACTGCGCCACTGTTGGCTTCATGTTGCATACCAGAGTCGCATTCTACTTGAGGTAAAATACCGGAGAGTTTTTCTTATTTCTCTTTTTCCTACTTTCTTTTTTGTTTGGTTTTCTTTTTTTTCCTCCGGCTTCCTTTTTCCGTTAATATAATTCGTCTTCTTTTTGTTTTCTTTTTTTTTTCATTCTACATTCTTTATTTTCTTTATTTTTCTGCATTTTTTGTTTGGTTTTGTTTTTTCCTCCATTTTTTTGTTTGGTTTCCCTTTTTCTTCTTTATTTTTTTGTTTTTCTTTTGTGTTTTCTTATTATGTTTTCGTTTTCACTCTACATTTTCGTACATGTCAAAAAATATTTTTTAACAAAGGATCAACATTTTTTGTATACACATTCAACATTGTCCGGACGCTTATTCAATATTTTTTAAATACTTATTCAACATTTTTCCAAATACCCTTTCAACATTTTTAATACTTATTCAACATTTTTCAAATATTTTTTCAACATTTTTATACCCGTTTAACATTTTTAAATACTTTTTCAACATTTTTAATACTTATTCAAAATTTTCAAATACTTGTTCAATATTTTTCAAATTCTTGTTCCACATTTTCCAATACTTATTCAACATTTGTTATATACTTGTTCAACATTTTTTAATAACTGTTCAACATTTTTGAAATATTTTATCAACATTTTTAATACTTATTCAACATTTTTTAAATGCATGTTCCACATTGTTTAATACTTATTCAACATTTTCTAAATGTGTTTCTGAAGATCATTTTTCGTAATATATACATACATACATATGTATATATAATATTTTTAAAGTAGAAATAAACATACAAAAATGAAGCAAAAATGAGAACAGAAAACAGGAAAGAAAACAGGTTGTGGCTGCCGCGCTGCTGGGCCGGCCCCCTCCAACGCGAGCGCAGCGCCGTGCTTGCTGAACGCGAGAAATAGCAGCGCCTCGCAGCCACAGCTCCCCCGCCCCATCCACCCGCGATGAGCAAGCCAGGCGTTGGCGCTGGCGGCGCCACGGCGGGCCCGACGGCGGCGGCCGCGGCCTCCGCGGCTCAGAAGCAGAGGACGCTCCTCCAGAAGGCCGACGCCGACGTCGGCAGCCTCGTCGCCAACTTCTCCGCCCTCATCAACATCGCCCGCGTACGCCCCCGTTCCCTCCTGGCACTCGTCGGCGCCTTCGCCTCCTGGCTAAACCTAACCCTGCTTGTTTTCCTCGTCTCAGGTCAACGACCCGCCCGTGCGCAACTCGCAGGAGGCATTCCGGATTGACATGCGCGCCTCCCGCATGGTAACCACCACTCGCCCACCAGTTGTTTGGAGATTTGTTTCCTCCCACCGTTTGAAGTTGTGGTTCCCAAAATTTAAGCAAAGTTGTGAAATTAATTCGGTGATGCCATATCTAAAACAGTGACAAGCCATGACAAGTTTTAAAATTTCAGATCAATCGCAGATATATTGATGATGCTGAGACCTAACCCTATTGATGAAGCTCGAAATTGTGACACCTAATTAGGTGATAGTAGAAGCCGAAGATATCCCTGTATTACGTCCTGTAGTTCTCTAGCGCAAAAGCCCGGAAGATTGTATCTTGTACATATGACATGTACGAATATGATGTAGTTACGGTGAAATGTGGATGCTACAACAAGTTTTGGTACAAGTAAGCTGTACTGAGGAACTAAGTCTAGGTGTGCAGAGTAAGATTTCAGGAATATAATTTTAAACTCTAAGCACCCCAGCACCGCTAGATGGATTGCATGGTCATGGACTTTAAAAAACCCAATTTCCCATACACACGGTTGGTAAGTGCCTCAGTGGATACGAGAAGAAGCGGAGACTGCCTTAGGGCATGTACAATGCATAGCCCCAGGGTGATGCCTCGCATGCCATGTAGGATCGGATATCAGATAAAGTGGTTCGGATAGGAAAGCTGGATCCTCTGCAGGAGGCGGGTGTTTGGAGAGAAAAAGTGTGGTTCAGTGTCAAAAGCTGAAAAGATTGAAATGAAAAATAGAGATGCATGTATACTAGAGTCTTTATTTTCTATTTTTTTAATGAGGCCCACTAGTTGTATCTTGCATTGGGAAGAAGAAATAAATGTAGATGACTAAAACTACTTTTTGTCATGGGGCATCTGTATTCATATGCCACCATTGTACATGCCCTTAGGTTGGTTGCCATAATTAGTGCTGTGACTTGAACAAGCTGAAACATTTTCTTCCTCTACACATCTGATCTCATGTCTATGTTGTACTGCAACCTGACTGTGTTTTGAGCTAACTTTAGAATACCATCAAATCTAGTACTATTAACTATTCTTGGCTTTGTCTTGTTTTGTTGCCAAATGCTGTTTTATGTTTTCCAGGTACATTCAGCAGACTCTTTGTTGAAACTAGTGTCGGAACTTTAAGAGGACAGCCATCTTTTCTGGGCTTGCTTCTTTGAGTGAGAATGTTGATAGTAGGATTGAGGTGTTCAGTCAGCAGGCAGAGGGGACAGATAGAATGCTGCAGAGGATTGGCCGGGAGGCAGCAACAAGCCTTAAGGAGTTGGCGGCACATTACTATTCATCTGTTGTGAGGACTTTGCTCACAGTTGAGGTATATCTTTGTCCTTCAAAACAAATCTGTGTTCTTAGTTGATACAGGTGCATTGTAGGAGAAAGCAGGAACTGTATATGCTTGATACAATAGTGTAACAAGGGTGCCATCTGTGTTCTGTAATAACATATGCAGTGAGTAGTCCAAGGAAATACCACCGAGTCGAACAAGGATTTCATGACTTGACATGATTAGACTTTGGAGTAGAAGGAACCGCAACCAATATTAGTACTTAGAAATGGCTGGTGTTGCTTGATAGTAGTTCATAAGCCATACTTTAAATTTCTTTACAGCCACTTGTCATGTATACCTTTTATTTTGCTGGGGGGCATTGTGCTTTTTTCATTATTTGTGTTTACGGTCGGAAAAAACTGGTAGGTGGCTCCTGTTTCTCTAAAACCTAATTGTATAATATATCAATTGATGATTTACTGACTGCAATTTAGAGGCAAGAACTTAGATAATGAATAGTCGAGTAACAATCAGTTACAATAATCATAAAAGACAACGGTTGACATGACTGAATCATAAAGTATAGGTTAGTCACCACTTCGAAAAGAGTACATTTGAGTTTAGCTAATACATATGAGAAGATGATGATTAATCACGAGAACCTGCAATACAAGATTATAGATGTATCACGCGGACTTTTGAACATGGTTCCATGGGACCCCTTATGAATACTAAAAAAATGAAAAGCCAAAAAATCATTGTTTTTTAAAACATACATATATATATACTCATGTGTGAACTTTCACAAAGAAATGACATCCGTGGTTTTCTAGGCAAAAGAACACTGTTTGAATGAATAGTAAGATCTCGTTGCTATTTTCTTAACTAAGAGTACCACGGGTGTCATTCTTTCACGAAACTAGAATGGTTGGTCAATTTCGATACGCCAAAATTTCATGATTTTTTTAATCTAGTATATTTTTTTCATATTTTACTATTCATGTGGTTGTTCGTGAAGCCATGTTTACCTTTGTATTTTGGCAACATTCTTTATTTATTAGTACCTTTCTTTAGGGATAACTAATTAGTAATATTAAATTCAATCATTCAGGAACAGAAACAGATTCAGAGTTAATTTAGTTTTTGAGAAGCAAGATTTTATGGCTAGCCGCATGTAGGTAAAAATGAGAGCTCCTATACAGCGTCTATAGCGCCGGTTTCGATCTGGCGCTCACGCCCCAAATGCTGAGCCGGTCCATCTACTGTTCATGCCCGCAATTGTGAACTTTTTTTCTTTGGTTTTTTCCAGTTGCCGGCGACCACTTGACCTTTGACCATCGAAATAAAAAAAATCATAAATTTGATTTTTTTTTTTTGTAAGTACTCCCTCTGTAAAGTAATATAAGACCTTTTAGATCACTACTTTATGGATGTAAAAGGTCTTATATTACTTTATAGAGCAAGTACAAAAAAGGGAGAAAAGTTCAAAAAAATGAATAACAAAGTTCTCAAATTTTGAAAAAGTTTGTAATTGTGGAAAAAATTCACAAAAATTGAGAAAAATACATTTTTTTAGAAAAATTAGGAACATTGAAAAAGTTCACAAACTTCTGAATAAACGTATGAAACTGAAAAAAAATTCATGATTTTGGAAAAGATTCACAATGTTTTTCCAAAATGGGACATAGAAAACAGCTCACATATTTTTCTAAAAATCTCTATTACTTAAAAAGAACGTAAAATTCTCATTTCACCTTTCTTCCCACCAACCGTTCGCCCAACCTTTCATGTATATGATAATCAATCACTTTAATTTTATTACCTTATGAACCAATTCCACTTTAATTTACTTACCAAACTTCTAAACAAAATATAAGGTAATTCATAGTCAAAATTTGATGAACATTTATTTACACAATCAATTATTTTTGACAGGTAAATCATAAGCTAATGTACTAGATATTTATATCCCGTTGCAACGCACGGTCATTGTCCTAGTAAAGATAAAATAAAATATAAGGTAATTCACGGTCAGAATTTGATGAACATTTATTTACACAATCGCATTATTATTGACAGATAAATCACAAGATAACGTAATAGAATGTTTATATCCCATTGCAACGCACGTGCATTGTTCTAGTAAAGATAAAATAAAATATAAGGTGCATTGTTGTAGGGTAACGCAGCAGAAAACAAAATTTTTCCGCCCTACGCACCAGCCCAGGACCACTATGGAGACTGCATACAAGGTTTGATCATTTTCGTTACCGACTCGTAGCGCAGCGGAAGTAGAGTCGATGACGATCGTCGGTGCAGATCCCCGCAGCTAGGATTTACAACCACCCAACCGCGAGGATGTATACCCTCGTCTTCCCCACGGACAGCCCTCCGGGAGGCGGTCGAACAGTCCCCCGGATGGTGTCGCGGACAGCCCTTCGGGAGGACCTTCGAAACTCGAACGGTCACTCGGACAGCCCTTCGGGAGGACTCACAGAACTCGGACCGTCACTTGGACAGCCCTTCGGGAGGCACTCACGAACAGCCCCACGGGCACTAAGATCGAAACTACGACCTCTCTACAGAGTTGCACACATACGGTGTCATCTATCCGGCAGGGCTTCGCCGTCCAGAACTAGTTCCCACCGGAACCCAGACAGCCTTTCGGCTCTACGAAACTCTTTTCGTGGGAGGGAGAGAGAAGCCAGATAATTGCATGGCATGAGTATGAGAGCAAGGGGATGAAGGAGATGGCAGCCCCAACTCCTCCTTTTATAGGCCAAGGCAAGGGGTGGGGTGGGATGTGGAAATACCAAAACACCCAAGCTTCATGTCACACATGAAAGGGCATAATGGTAACACAAGGGGGGCACCACCATGGCAGCCCTTGGGCCGGCCCACATCTTGTCTCCCCCCATGGGGGGGCCCCCCCAACAAGCCACCAACATGTCTCCATGAAACATGCATGCTCCCTAGACAAAAAGCCACCAAACATGCAACCCCCGATTCGTTGGATCTTGTCCCCTCGCGCTGAGACAAGATGTTTTCCGCGAAACTTTTTCTGAAAAATTCCAGAAGGTCCCAGAACATTTCTGGCACCCTCTAAAATTATTCTGGGCACGATCCGAAACATTTTCGGTGCGGTGGTTTTTATCAGCGGAAAGCATCAACAGCGGTTACGGCAGTTTCGGAACATTTCCGGTTTTTCTCTCTGAAAATTCCCAGAAGTTCCCAGACCAATTCTGGCATCCTCTGAAAATTTCCAGGCGGTGCCGAAACCCTTTTTGACCAAATAATATATTCCGAAACAACTTTTCGGTTTTACCGAAACTCTTTCGGTGTTCTCTCTCTCTCGGAACTCTTCTGTTGTCTCCGAAACATTTTCGATGACTTTCTCTCAGACTCCCTGTCTAGCGTTCAACAGATAGATGACCCTTAAGCGTGTGACCCTATAGGTTCGGTGAAGTATAGACATGACCGGAACTCTTTCCGATCAATGATCAACATCGGAGCCGTGGACACCCATATTGACCCCTATACCCACACGAATAAATATTCGAGTGAACCTCCAGTTGCCGTGTGCTATTCCTGTTGCTTCATGATATGTTACAAATACCCGAGGTGAGACATGGTGGCATCCTGTGGATCAACAACTTGTCCACTATGCTAGTTACCTCGTTACCGGTATCGTTCTCTTTTCTCGTTACCGTGTTCGGCATCCATGTGATCAAATCACATTGTGTCTGGCCAGACGATGATGGATACCGTAACACCGAGAGGGCCCAGAGATATCTCTCCATCGCCGGAGGAGCAAATCCCAATCTTGAGCTATCAAGTTACTTGACATACTTTTCCATGAACCCGTAAGCCGCCGTAATAGCCACCCATTTACGGATGACGTTTAACAAACCCCAAAGTTCATGAAGCAAGCATGAAGAAACTCGATACTCTAATGGTCTAAGGAATTATGCAAACATTAACCATCTTTGTGTTATTAACCATTAACTTGTGACGAATGTATCTCATAGCATAACATCAATCGGGTCGATTCAACACAAGTGTTCTCCTAACATTGTGCCCTCAAAGTTGCTGGCATAGACATGCCCATGATCAGGAAAACAGAACCATCATGCAACACTTGAGCTAGTCTTAGAGGCTAGACTAGGAATACATTTTACCGTTTATTATTCCACACGTGCATATGAGTCTTCCTCCGAGCCTCGTGGTTATTGTAGACTCGAGAACCATAGCAGTTATAGCATGGAACATAAACCTAATTATGAGCACGGAGATAAATAATAACATTTATTATTGCCTCTAGGGCATATCTCCTACAGACTCCCACTTGCACTAGAGTCAATAATCTAGTTAATGCTAATGCACTTCACACCTGTGGCACACCGGTGTAAATATGCTTCGCTTGTGGTATAGCCTGATGTCCAACGAATCTGACGACTTCAGCTCCGTGTGTATCTTTGCATATCCTCGTGTTTTCACGCTTTCACAAAATTCATATTTTGTATGGACTTGGCTTGGTATGTATGCGAATCACAGGTCAAACCTGGATTCCTCAGACTGAGTTATGGATCAACTACTTGCAGTAGTGTCCCATTGACAAAAGCCATCTTGGAACCATACTAAGTTCATGAATGAACTATATGATTCAACATCTTCTTTGTCGCTTCAAAAGCGGCAATATACTTTGCCTCTGTTATAGAATTCGCCACAGTAACTTGTTTGGAACAATTTCCAACTAAATGTGCCACCATATTGTGTGTTACACAAAACCCTCAATTTAAATTGAAAATCGCATGGAGAAATGATGAAGACTGCTTCGATGTAACCTTTTACATCGAACTCTTCATGATCTCCACTTGCGAGAAAACATGTCATCAGTGCTACTATAGTACTCAATGACCCTTTTTCACTGTTGTCCCATGATCAGTACTTTTGATCACTTTGGTATCTATACTCGCAACAACTTTGGAGTATTGGACATATCTGGTTGTTTTACATACCATGGAATACATGATTAATCCAAACACAAGAGTGTGTGGAATCTCCATCATGTATTTTGCTCATCAGTGTTTTGGGACACCGAGTCTTGCAAAAACTCTTTCCATGTGACTTCCACAAGAATCACTCCTTGGCGTTTTAAATGCTAAAAAGTTTTAGCACCTTGTCAATATGTATTCATTGCTTAGCCCCATTAGGTAAATCTATCTCCATAGATCATCATGCCTAATATCAGGGCTATTTAGCCCAAGCAGTTCATCGAAAAACTATTTTCAAATGAAGTCTTAATTCGTGTCAAGAAATTTATTTCCAATTAACAATGTGTCAAGCACACAACGTTTTTAGAAATATTATTATGCTCCCACTTACTTTCTTGAATCACAAGCGTCTTCGTTACCCATTGATGAAGTCAAAAAATCCTTTTTGACCATTTCATCAAAACACAAAGATTCCAACTCCATTTTGCTCTCTTCTGTCCATTGCTGGAACTCTGAAGTTTGCATACTTACTAGCATCCTCTGGACTGACAAAATACCATGGACCGTAACACATGCAAGTCCTTGGTTTCATTTCCATTAGATGGAAATCCTTTTGTCATCCTTTGGTTCATATCTCATGATATGAAATATGTATTAATTGCTAGTTCAACCCGAACTGACTTTAAGCATCGCTACGGTGAAACAACCTCATCGTAGTCAACTCCTTGAACTTGTATATTGCAACAAGTCAAGCTTTATGGATAAAACATTTTTATCCGTATCAGTTTTTAATTCCATAAATATTCGTTAGACTCTAAGTCTTCCGAAAGGTGTATCAAGGTTTTAATCTTGAATCACTTATATGGGAACTATCTCGGATTGTATTGGTATTTAGCCAATTCCGGAGTCAGGGCCCATCAACGCTTCCTTGTGTATCGTAGGTATACTGTTGTCCAACAACAATATCTCGTCTGCGCACCTGAGAGGTTTGCACGAGCCTTGCCTACGTGGTTCAGTTGCAAGTTCGACCGAAGTCCATACATTTTATTGTAGAGACTTCCGTATCAGTCGCAGTAGGAAACTCTGGAATTTCTTCCAAGGTCTCTTTCCTTTGATCTGATGACGAAGATACTGTTTATCTCGTCGAGTTGCACTATTCTCCCACTCACCTTTTTGAAAGAACCATTTTCTTCAAAAAGCATACCGTCCTTTGTGGCAAACCTATTTGCCTCGGTATAGTGAGGGAGGAATACCCAATGACTTGGGATAACCTACAAAGTAGCACTTGTCTGATTTGGAATAGGTTTGTAACCTTTTACACAAGCCCCATATTCCAAATGTTTAAGAAAAGATATAACATGGTTGGGCGTACCATACCATGGTGTCATTTCAACAGACCCGATGGAGCTCTTTTCAGTGTAAAAGCCGCAGTCTCTAAAGCATCACTCTTTAAAAGGGATAATGGCAAATTTATTTATGTCATCTTTGATCTTACCATGTCGTAAATGGTTCGATTACATTTTCACGGACTTTCCACTTGCAGTGGTGTTCCGGGAGGTGCAAGTTATGAAACTACTTTCACAACTCATCAGACATTCGCTAAACTTGTAACTCAAATATTCCTTTCTGCAATCCAATTGTAGAAACATAATTTTCTTGTTACAATAACTTCTACTTCATTCTTGAAAACCTTTCGAATGAATTCAAAAGATCCAGACTTACGTCTCATCAAGTAAATATCCATATATCTACTTGAGTCATTTTTGAAGGTAGACAAATCCACTGTTTGCAACAACATTTATCGGACTACATACATCAAAATGTATGATCACCAATAAGTTCGTTGCTCGTTCCTTATGGCCTGTGAACGGTATTTCAGTCACTTCAATTTTCGGAAGAAAGTTGCAAGTGTCAGATGATTCAAAATCAAACGACTTCAAAATCCATCATAATGGAATTTATTCATGCGGGTTTCTCCAATGTGACCAAATGCAGTGCCACACTTATGTGGTATTCTCTTAGTCTTACGACATTTAGCGTCAGTGTTATGGATGTATCATATTTCTATCAATATTCATAACATACATCCCATTATGGATGGAAGTATGGCCCTTCATGTTATTCATAATACTGAACAACAATTATTGTTTTATGAACAACTCTTTTGCAACAAACATTGTGCAATGGGCTAGAGTGTATGAAACTCTAAAATGAATTATGAAAGTAAACACAGAGGTAATATATTATTATCAACATTCATAACATACATCTCATTCATAATGAAAGTATGGCCCTTATGTTATTCATAACATCGAACATCAAAAGTTCTCTTATGAACAACCTTCTTGCAAGATACCTTATGCAATGGGCTAGAGTTTGTGAAACTCTAAATGAATTATGAAAATACAGACGGTAATACACCGATGGAAGGTATAGTAACATTTACTATGTTCCATGTGTGTATCTCAACCTCGTTCCTGGCTAGTCTTTCAGGCCATAGTAGTTCTTACATCGAGTTGCAACAGAATGCAATCGAGCGGGTATCTTTGTGATTTAACTCACAATACCCAAGAATCAGTGATTAACAATTTAATCATAATTCCCAAGGACTATATCTTTGACCAGCCTTCTATACATCAAAAACTTGTATGACATTCATACATGGGCTGGATATTCCAGTCTTCTTTCTTTCTGCCTTTATACTTCTAACAGTTTAACTTTTAGTATTTCTCCTACTTCTAGAAGAAGTACCCAACTTAAGAGTGGCGTTAGCCCCGGACTTCCTAGGCGTGAAAGTTTCACTAACACCCTTTGGACACTTCCTTTCTCTTTAAGTTGTTATTTTATTCACCTTTCATCATATGATAGGCGTTCTTCCGGATCCCTCTCTTATCAGTCTAATGCAGAGTAAACTCCTTTACTAATAGTTTGCAAACAAACATTGCTTTGGATATCTCATATCTCTTAGCCTTTGTCTGTCTCTGAAAATGATTTTCAGATTTCCATGAATATCACATAACTATCCAAACTTTCGAAGTTCGGGTCTCATGGAAGCAAACATATTGCACTTGACTGAAAACGGAATTCTAGCTTTTGGATCGAAGGACGAGAGTCACATGATCCATAGCATAAGCGAGAGAATACCAAAAGTATGCGATAGGACAAAGTCCTTCTCGGCACTCCTGAGGACAATCCTCACATTACGTTACCAACCGTAAAGTTTTAACCAGATATTTAACAGCTATTCAATTTTAACAGGGAAGGTGGAAACGCGAGCCATTATTCTACAACTATTTTGCAAACCACACTTAGACAGTGTTCAAAATTAATTGCACTGAGAATTAAACAAGTCAATTCTATAGTGCACTCCCACTCAAATCAATATCTCTCATAATTGATCGTGAGTGATTCAAGATCCGCATTTCCATTCAACGCCATTGTTCGAGATGAACACTGATGGCGCCAACTTCAATCGGTAGGCAAACTTGCCGATCACATCTCTATGTGACTCTTGTTCATCTTTCGATGCATGTGTTCCGAGCTCAGGACGATCCTGCCATGAACGTCAAGACAACCAAGTGATCTTGCTGCGAGGTCTGACCTCACCCGCCTCACACCCGTACAATCGTTCGTACCCAGGTAGATCCTGGCGCACCCCGAAAGGAAAGGTGCCGTGACGGTGCTACACTTGGGAGAACACTAACTACTTGATATTTTTGTGAGAGATCACCCTAATAAAAGCGACTACCGCGCAATCAAGAAGGGTGCATCATAAGGGATAAACATCTCAGGCAATTCATAATAGCATGATATGGTATAGCCCTTTCTGACGGAGAAGTCTTGTATTTCTTCGTCTTCGGCATTCGCGTCGGTGTTCACCTTTGCGAAGATTGCCACCACTTTGTCGATGCACCAGATAATATTGCTATCTCTATAGCTAATAAAATAATGCATTACACAAGGTTGACACGCAGGTCATTTAAAGTGCAATCATATGGCTCCAGCCATCATGCCAAATCATGACACGCAGGTCATGTTAATCAATTTACATCATATAGACATCTCATACATAATCAAATTATTATGAGCATTGCTATACCACATCATATGCACATGCAAACCCTCCTGCAAAACCAAGTTAGACGCCTCTAATCGGTTCATGCAAAAACTTGTTTTACGTGGCTTCTAAGGTTTCGAAACAAACCGAAGCTTCCAACGTCCATCATCAAGTATGATAATCCAAGTCGCTAGATTAACAACGCGGGGTGTATGAAACACGAGATAATAAAATCTCGAGCCCCATACTGAACTTCGTCATACGCATGACCCCCGTGCAGATCATATCTGCATTGCCCTTTTGTCTGCGAAACATCCATCTTTCATTGACTAAAGTGGAACCCAAAGAACTGTTAGCACTTTGTTGATCTGTCAATCAGCATACTCAGGAGCAGCATGAAAGGATCGCGGATTGCCAGAACTTTGTCAGATTCCACAATGCTGTCAAGATCAGGACTACGCAAATTCGAGGGAAGCAACAAGAACATCGGGTAACAGATTTCATCTGCTACCCGCACAAATAATTTTCAGTAATAGAACTCATCTACTACCTAATTATATTGTGCAACACCCATACATCTCCATGTATTCTAGATCGCAACCTGCATCTACGCATAGCACGGCTCATGATGCCACTGTAGGGTAACGCAGCAGAAAACAAAAATTTTCCGCCCTACGCACCAGCCCAGGACCACTATGGAGACTGCATACAAGGTTTGATCATTTTCGTTATCGACTCGTAGCGCAGCGGAAGTAGAGTCGATGACGATCGTCGGTGCAGATCCCCGCAGCTAGGATTTACAACCTCCCAACCGCGAGGATGTATACCCTCGTCTTTCCCACGGACAGCCCTCCGGGAGGCGGTCGAACAGTCCCCCGGATGGTGTCGCGGACAGCCCTTCGGGAGGACCTTCGAAACTCGAACGGTCACTCGGACAGCCCTTCGGGAGGACTCACAGAACTCGGACCGTCACTTGGACAGCCCTTCGGGAGGCACTCACGAACAGCCCCACGGGCACTAAGATCGAAACTACGACCTCTCTACAGAGTTGCACACATACGGTGTCATCTATCCGGCAGGGCTTCGCCGTCCAGAACTAGTTCCCACCGGAACCCAGACAGCCTTTCGGCTCTACGAAACTCTTTTCGTGGGAGGGAGAGAGAAGCCAGATAATTGCATGGCATGAGTATGAGAGCAAGGGGATGAAGGAGATGGCAGCCCCAACTCCTCCTTTTATAGGCCAAGGCAAGGGGTGGGGTGGGATGTGGAAATACCAAAACACCCAAGCTTCATGTCACACATGAAAGGGCATAATGGTAACACAAGGGGGGCACCACCATGGCAGCCCTTGGGCCGGCCCACATCTTGTCTGCCCCCATGGGGGGGCCCCCCCAACAAGCCACCAACATGTCTCCATGAAACATGCATGCTCCCTAGACAAAAAGCCACCAAACATGCAACCCCCGATTCGTGGGATCTTGTCCCCTCGCGCTGAGACAAGATGTTTTCCGCGAAACTTTTTCTGAAAATTTCCAGAAGGTCCCAGAACATTTCTGGCACCCTCTAAAATTATTCTGGGCACGATCCGAAACATTTTCGGTGCGGTGGTTTTTATCAGCGGAAAGCATCAACAGCGGTTACGGCAGTTTCGGAACATTTCCAGTTTTTCTCTCTGAAAATTCCCAGAAGTTCCCAGACCAATTCTGGCATCCTCTGAAAATTTCCAGGAGGTGCCGAAACCCTTTTTGACCAAATAATATATTCCGAAACAACTTTTCGGTTTTACCGAAACTCTTTCGGTGTTCTCTCTCTCGGAACTCTTCCGTTGTCTCCGAAATATTTTCGATGACTTTCTCTCAGACTCCCTGTCTAGCGTTCAACAGATAGATGACCCTTAAGCGTGTGACCCTATAGGTTCGGTGAAGTATAGACATGACCGGAACTCTTTCCGATCAATGATCAACATCGGAGCCGTGGACACCCATATTGACCCCTATACCCACACGAATAAATATTCGAGTGAACCTCCAGTTGCCGTGTGCTATTCCTGTTGCTTCATGATATGTTACAAATACCCGAGGTGAGACATGGTGGCATCCTGTGGATCAACAACTTGTCCACTATGCTAGTTACCTCGTTACCGGTATCGTTCTCTTTTCTCGTTACCGTGTTCGGCATCCATGTGATCAAATCACATTGTGTCTGGCCAGACGATGATGGATACCGTAACACCGAGAGGGCCCAGAGATATCTCTCCATTGCCGGAGGAGCAAATCCCAATCTTGAGCTGTCAAGTTACTTGACATACTTTTCCATGAACCCGTAAGCCGCCGTAATAGCCACCCATTTACGGATGACGTTTAACAAACCCCAAAGTTCATGAAGCAAGCATGAAGAAACTCGATACTCTCATGGTCTAAGGAATTATGCAAACATTAACCATCTTTGTGTTATTAACCATTAACTTGTGACGAATGTATCTCATAGCATAACATCAATCAGGTCGATTCAACACAAGTGTTCTCCTAACATTGTGCCCTCAAAGTTGCTGGCATAGACATGCCCATGATCAGGAAAACAGAACCATCATGCAACACTTGAGCTAGTCTTAGAGGCTAGACTAGGAATACATTTTACCGTTTATTATTTCACACGTGCATATGAGTCTTCCTCCGAGCCTCGTGGTTATTGTAGACTCGAGAACCATAGCAGTTATAGCATGGAACATAAACCTAATTATGAGCACGGAGATAAATAATAACATTTATTATTGCCTCTAGGGCATATCTCCTACACCGTTCGCCCAACCTTTCATGTATATGATAATCAATCACTTTAATTTTATTACCTTATGAACCAATTCCACTTTAATTTACTTACCAAACTTCTAAACTAAATATAAGGTAATTCATAGTCAAAATTTGATGAACATTTATTTACACAATCAATTATTTTTGACAAGTAAATCATAAGCTAATGTACTAGATATTTATATCCCGTTGCAACGCACGGGCATTGTCCTAGTAAAGATAAAATAAAATATAAGGTAATTCACGGTCAGAATTTGATGAACATTTATTTACACAATCGCATTATTATTGACAGATAAATCACAAGATAACGTAATAGAATGTTTATATCCCATTGCAACGCACGTGCATTGTTCTAGTAGAGATAAAATAAAATATAAGGTAATTCACGGTCAGAATTTGATGAACATTTATTTATACAATCGTATTATTATTGACCGGTAAATCACAAGCTAACGTAATATAATATTTATATCCCGTTGCAACGCACGGGCATTGTTCTAATAAAGGTAAAATAAAATATAAGGTAATTCATGGTCAGAATTTGATGAACATTTATTTACACAAATCGCATTATTGTTAACAGGTAAATCACAAGCTAACGTAATGTAATGTTTATATCCCGTTGCAATGCACGTGCATTGTTCTCGTTAATATAAAATAAAATATAAGGTAATTCACGATCAGAATTTGATGAACATTTATTTACACAATCGCATTATATTGACGGTAAATCACAAGCTACCGTAATAGAATTTATACCCGTTGCAAAGCATGGCATTGTTCTAATAAGATAAATAAAATATAAGGTAATTCACGTCAGAATTTGATGAACATTTATTTACACAATCGCATTTTATTGACAGGTAAATCACAAGATAACGTAATGAATGTTTATATCACGTGCAAACTCACGGGCATTGTTCTATTAAAGATAAAATAAAATATAAGGTAATTCATGGTCAGAATTTGATGAACATTTATTTACACAATCGCATTATTATTAACAGGTAAATCACAAGCTAAGGTAATAGAATATTTCTATCCCGTTGCAAAGCACGGACATTGTTCTAGTAAGATAAAATAAAATATAAGGTAATTCACGAACAGAATTTGATAAACATTTATTTACACAATCGCATTATTATTGACAGATAAATCGCAAGCTAAGGTAATAGAATATTTATATCCCGTTGCAACGCACGGGCATTGTTCTAGTAATGATAAAATAAAATATAAGGTAATCCACTGTCAGAATTTGATTAACATTTATTTACACAATCGCATTATTATTGACAGGTAAATCACTAGCTAACGCAATAGAATGTTTATATCCCGTTGCAACGCACGGGCATTGATCTAGTAAAGATAAAATAAAATATAAGGTAATTCACGGTCAGAATTTGATGAACATTTATTTACACAATCGTATTATTATTGATAGGTTAATCACAAGCTAACGTAATAGAATGTTTATATCCTGTTGCAACGCACGGGCATTGTTGTAGTAAAGATAAAATAAAAATAAAAAACAAGAAGAAGAAAAGAAGAAAAGACATAAAACAAACTAAAAGAAGAAGAACTTGCTCCTTGACTAAGATGGGCCGGCCTATTCTGTGAGCGACATGTCTGGTGTGGGCTCTTTGCCTGTAACTGGTGCCATAAGCGACGAATAGAAAATGGTTGTACATACCACCAGAAGAAATTAAGAGAGAGAGA
Organism: Thinopyrum elongatum; assembly: GCA_011799875.1. Taxonomy (NCBI): domain Eukaryota; kingdom Viridiplantae; phylum Streptophyta; class Magnoliopsida; order Poales; family Poaceae; genus Thinopyrum; species Thinopyrum elongatum. The sequence goes on from CM022302.1 coordinate 49,332,191, forward strand.
GAGAGAGAGAGAGAGAGAGATGAGCATACATACCGGTCGCGAAGGGAGCAAAGTAGTATAAACTAGATAATTGCTTCTGCGTCGCAGTGGAATATAAAAATTCAAATAAGTTAGCTTGTAATTTTCATGCCTATATTACTGCAATTGTGTAAATAAATAATTTATCAAATCCCACTCATGATTTATCAATCTAAATAAATTTTAGGATTTTATTTTCTAATCATAAGAACTTATGGGCTTACTAGAGAAAATAGCAAGTCAATAAAAATGGACAATTAATAACAATTTTTTTAATTAAAGAAAACTAAAGATAGGAGAGGGAAAATAAAATCGATAAGAGGAAAAGAGCACGTTTAATTTCGCAAGAGCACGCACCTGCCCAGTCCTGGCAGGCCGCACTATTGCTCTGCAATCTACGAAGTTGCTGGATTCCGCACCAAGGCGCACCAAGTTTTTAGCTTTATTTAGTTAAAGATTTAAAAAATTCGGAAAAGCTATTTTCCAGTCAGCAGGATTTTTGCAACAGATCCGAACAATTTTAGATCGGACGATGCATATTGATCGCGCGGTTTTAACTCGAGCGAACATGATTATTTGTTGATTTCCTTCCGTTTTCTCCATGATCCCGCAATTAATGACGATTGGATTCTGCAATCTCGGGCCACTTTAACCGTGATCCTAATTATCTCGGCCTATTTAATGCATATAATTTCCGAGGCAAAAAATAGTGCAGAAGATGAGAGCCGACAACTAAAACCACTAAACTAACCACGCTAACCAACTAGCAAGGCAAGTACTTGTTTGTATTGTGTCGCTTTTTAGCATATACTTATAGTTTGATTTCAGTCTTTTTTGTATGTTATAGTTTGAGACACCCTGAGAACTTATGTACCTCGGTATTGATAAATTTATTTTGGGGGGGAGGGGGGTGTTGATGAAGTATCCCCCGGTAACTGTTGTGTGAATAGCATGATAACTCATACATCGCAGATCTGATAACTTATATGCCTCGGTCCTGATAACTTTGGTCCGGTAATATACACATTGTAAACTTGATAACTCACGTACAAAACACCGTTGTAACTTTGAACCGGGGGAGGGGGATCTCCATGTATTCTAGATCGCAACCTGCATCTACGCATAGCACGGCTCATGATGCCACTGTAGGGTAACGCAGCAGAAAACAAAATTTTCCGCCCTACGCACCAGCCCAGGACCATATGGAGACTGCATACAAGGTGATTTTGATCTTTCGTTATCGACTCGTAGCGCAGCGGAAGTAGAGTCGATGACGATTCTCGGTGAGGATCCCCGCAGCTAGATTTACAACCTCCCACACCGCGAGGATGTATACCCTCGTCTTTCCCCACGGACAGCCCTCCGGAGGCGGTCGAACAGTCCCCGATGGTGTCGCGGACAGCCCTTCGGGAGGACCTTCGAAACTCGAACGGTCACTCGGACAGCCCTTCGGGAGGCTCACAGAACTCGGACCGTCACTTGGACAGCCCTTCGGGAGGCACTCACACAGCCCCACGGGCATAGATCGAAACTACGACCTCTCTACAGAGTTGCACACAATACGGTGTCATCTATCCGGCAGGGCTTCGCCGTCCAGAACTAGTTCCCACCGGAACCCAGACAGCCTTTCGGCTCTACGAAACTCTTTTCGGTGGGAGGGAGAGAGAAGCCAGATAATTGCATGGCATGAGTATGAGAGCAAGGGGATGAAGGGGATGCGCCCCCAACTCCTCCTTTTATAGGCCAAGGCAAGGGGTGGGGTGGGATGTGGAAATACCAAAACACCCAAGCTTCATGTCACACATGAAAGGGCATAATGGTAACACAAGGGGGGCACCACCATGGCAGCCCTTGGGCCGGCCCATCCTTGTTGCCCCCATGGGGGGCCCCCCCAACAAGCCACCAACATGTTCTCCATGAAACATGCATGCTCCCTAACAAAGCCACCAAACATGCAACCCCCGATTCGTGGGATCTTGTCCCCTCGCGCTGAGACAAGATGTTTTCCGCGAACTTTTTCTGAAAATTTCCAGAAGGTCCCAGAACATTTCTGGCACCCTCTAAAATTATTCTGGGCACGATCCGAAACATTTTCGGTGCGGTGGTTTTTATCAGCGGAAGAAACATCAACAAGCGGTTACGGCAGTTTCGGAACATTCCAGTTTTTCTCTCTGAAAATTCCCAGAAGTTCCCAGACCAATTCTGGCATCCTCTGAAATTTCCAGGAGTTGCCGAACCCTTTTTGACCAAAATATATTCCGAAACAACTTTTCGGTTTACCGAAACTCTTTCGGTGTTCTCTCTCTCCGGAACTCTTCCGTTGTCTCCGAAATATTTCGATGACTTTCTCTCAGACTCCCTGTCTAGCGTTCAACAGATAGATGACCCTTAAGCGTGTGACCCTATAGGTTCTGTGAAGTATAGAACTGACCGGAACTCTTTCCATCAATGATCAACATCGGAGCCGTGGACACCCATATTGACCCCTATACCCACACGAATAAATATTCGAGTGAACCTCCAGTTGCGTGTGCTATTCCTGTTGCTTCATGATATGTTACAAATACCCGAGGTGGAGACAGGTGGCATCCTGTGGATCAACAACTTGTCCACTATGCTAGTTACCTCGTTACGGTATCGTTCTCTTTTCTCGTTACCGTGTTCGGCATCCATGTGATCAAATCACATTGTCTGGCCAGACGATGATGGATACCGTAACACCGAGAGGCCCAGAGATATCTCTCCATTGCCGGAGAGACAAATCCCAATCTTGAGCTGTCAGATTACTTGACATACTTTTCCATGAACCCGTAAGCCGCCGTAATAGCCACCCATTTACGGATGACGTTTAACAAACCCCAAAGTTCATGAAGCAAGCATGAAGAACTCGATACTTCATGGTCTAAGGAATTATGCAAACATTAACCATCTTGTGTTATTAACCATTAACTTGTGACGAATGTATCTCATAGCATAAACATCAATCAGGTCGATTCAACACAAGTGTTCTCCTAACATTGTGCCCTCAAAGTTGCTGGCATAGACATGCCATGATCAGGAAAACAGAACCATCATGCAACACTTGAGCTAGTCTTGAAGCTAGACTAGGAATACATTTTACCGTTTATTATTTCACACGTGCATATGAGTCTTCCTCCGAGCCTCGTGGTTATTGTAGACTCAGAACCATAGCAGTTATATGCATGGAACATAAAACCTAATTATGAGCACGGAGATAAATAATAACATTTATTATTGCCTCTAGGGCATATCTCCTACACCGTTCGCCCAACCTTCATGTATATGATAATCAATCACTTTAATTTTATTACCTTTGAACCAATTCCACTTTAATTTACTTACCAAACTTCTAAACTAAATATAAGGTAATTCATAGTCAAAATTTGATAACATTTATTTACACAATCAATTATTTTTGACAAGTAAATCATAAGCTAATGTACTAGATATTTATATCCCGTTGCAACGCACGGGCATGTCCTAGTAAAGATAAAATAAAATTAAGGTAATTCACGGTCAGAATTTGATGAACATTTATTTACACAATCGCATTATTATTGACAGTAAATCACAAGATAACGTAATAGAATGTTTATATCCATTGCAAGCACGTGCATTGTTCTAGTAGAGATAAAATAAAAAATAAGGTAATTCACGGTCAGAATTTGATGAACATTTATTTATACAATCGTATTATTATTGACCGGATAATCACAAGCTAACGTAATATAATATTATATCCCGTTGCAACGCACGGGCATTGTTCTAATAAAGGTAAAATAAATATAAGGTAATTCATGGTCAGAATTTGATGAACATTTATTTACACATCGCATTATGTTAACAGGTAAATCACAGCTAACGTAATGTAATGTTTATATCCCGTTGCAATGCACGTGCATTGTTCTCGTTAATATAAAATAAAATATAAGGTAATTCACGATCAGAATTTGATGAACATTTATTTACACAATCGCATTATTATTGACCGGTAAATCACAAGCTACCGTAATAGAATATTTATATCCCGTTGCAACGCATGGGCATTGTTCTAATAAAGATAAAATAAAATATAAGGTAATTCACGATCAGAATTTGATGAACATTTATTTACACAATCGCATTATTATTGACAGGTAAATCACAAGATAACGTAATAGAATGTTTATATCACGTTGCAACTCACGGGCATTGTTCTATTAAAGATAAAATAAAATATAAGGTAATTCATGGTCAGAATTTGATGAACATTTATTTACACAATCGCATTATTATTAACAGGTAAATCACAAGCTAAGGTAATAGAATATTTCTATCCCGTTGCAAAGCACGGACATTGTTCTAGTAAGATAAATAAAATATAGGTAATTCACGAACAGAATTTGATAACATTTATTTACACAATCGCATTATTATTGACAGATAAATCGCAAGCTAAGGTAATAGAATATTTATATCCCTTGCAACGCACGGGCATTGTTCTAGTAATGATAAAATAAAATATAAGGTAATCCACTGTCAAATTTGATTAACATTTATTTACACAATCGCATTTTATTGACAGGTAAATCACTAGCTAACGCAATAGAATGTTTATATCCCGTTGCAACGCACGGGCATTGATCTAGTAAAGATAAATAAATATAAGGTAATTCACGGTCAGAATTTGATGAAATTTATTTACACAATCGTATTATTATTGATAGGTTAATCACAAGCAACGTAATAGAATGTTTATATCCTGTTTGCAACCCACGGGCATTGTTGTAGTAAGATAAAATAAAATAAAAACAAGAAGAAGAAAAGAAGAAAAGACATAAAACAACTAAAGAAGAAAACTTGCTCCTTGACTAAGATGGGCCGGCCTATTCTGTGAGCGACATGTCTGGTGTGGGCTCTTTGCCTGTAACTGGTGCCATAAGCGACGAATAGAAAATGGTTGTACATACCACCGAAGAAATTAAGAGAGAGAGAGAGAGAGAGAGAGAGAGAGGATGAGCATACATACCGGTCGCGAAGGGAGCAAAGTAGTATAAACTAGATAATTGCTTCTGCGTCGCAGTGGAATATAAAAATTCAAATAAGTTAGCTTGTAATTTTCATGCCTATATTACTGCAATTGTGTAAATAAATAATTTATCAAATCCCACTCATGATTTATCAATCTAATAAATTTTAGGATTTTATTTTCTAATCATAAGAACTTATGGGCTTACTAAGAAAATAGCAAGTCAATAAAATGGACAATTAATAACAATTTTTTTAATTAAAGAAAACTAAAGATAGGAGAGGGAAAATAAAATCGATAAGAGGAAAAGACACGTTTAATTTCGCAAGACACGCACCTGCCCATTCCGGGCAGGCCGCACTATTGCTGCTTGCATCTACGAAGTTGCTGGATTCCGCACCAAGGCGCACCAAGTTTTTAGCTTTATTAGTTAAAGATTTAAAAAATTCGGAAAAGCTATTTTCCAGTCAGCAGGATTTTTGCAACAGATCCGAACAATTTTAGATCGGACGATGATCTATTGATCGCGCGGTTTTAACTCGAGCGAACATGATTATTTTGTTGATTCCTTCCGTTTTCTCCATGATCCCGCAATTAAGACGATTGGATTCTGCAATCTCGGGCACTTTAACCGTGATCCTAATTATCTCGGCCTATTTAATGCATATAATTTCCGAGGCAAAAAATATTGCAGAAGATGAGAGCCGACAACTAAAACCACTAAAACACCACGCTAACCAACTAGCAAGGCAAGTACTTGTTTGTATTGTGTCGCTTTTTAGCATATACTTATAGTTTGATTTCAGTGTCTTTTTTGTATGTTATAGTTTGAGACACCCTGAGAACTTATGTACCTCGGTATTGATAATTTATTTTGGGGGGGAGGGGGGTGTTGATGAAGTATCCCCCGGTACTGTTGTGTGAATAGCATGATAACTCATACATCGCAGATCTGATAACTTATATGCCTCGGTCCTGATATTTTGGTCCGGTAATATACACATTGTAAACTTGATAACTCACGTACAAAACACCGTTTTGTAACTTTGAACCGGGAGGGGGGGGGGGGGGGGAAGTTGTTTGAAACATATCCTCGAAACTTATTTGTAAAAAGCGTGGTAATATAGGACCGCATATGTGGTAACTCACCACAAATATCGCAGTAACTGCTTTTGTCCCGGAAAAACAAGTTGAAAATGTACTACGGTAACCCACGTATAAAGAGCATGATAATATACATACATCAGAGTTGATAACTTACGTAGCCCAAAACTGGTAACATTTGCAAAAAAAAGTCATGAGAACAAGAAACAGAATCCATATTACCGGACAGCACATCAACTATCCCCGGCTGGCTCACGCCGATCTTATCCTAACGTCCGTTCGACCGTGCCGGCCCCGCAGCCAGCAGATTTTGTCCAATAAACGTCGTGCACCCAGCCCCCGGTTTGCTTCCATTCCACCCTCCTTCCCCATAAATAATAAGCCCACCAAGGAAGGAAATCAAAGCCAACAGAGGCGCATCCATCCACCTTTTCTCTCGTTGCTGGTTGCTAGATCTTGTTTCTTGTAGCAGGTTAAGAAGGAGGAAAAAGGGCCGGCGATGGACGGCGGGAAGAAGAGCCGGGACCGCAAGGCGTCGCAGGAGCGCAGCGACCGCAAGTCGGGTCCGGGATGACGGCGACGCCAGAAGGCGGGCCGCGGCGGCAAGTTCACCTGGGAGGGCGCCGACGGCTACACCGACGAGGACCTCGCCTCGTCGCCAACAGGGGCACCGGGCCGGGGCCTCCGGCGGCAAGAGCAAGTCCTAAGGAGGGGTGGGTGATGCCTCGCCCGGCCCGTCGCCTCCCCGTCCGTCCGATCGATTAGCTTTCTCAATCGTGTCAGTTGTTGAATAATACGAGAAAGATCGAGTCGTGGCGTCTTTGGCATGTAGATATGATCTAGTATTTCCAGTTGTGGACTTGCTAATTAGGTGTCTGAATCCCCAATTGGGTTCAACCTTGTCTTATGTTTCTGTCATCTTGTTTCTCTCTCCTCCTGCGTTGATTTCTGCTCAGTTCACCGATCCATCATGTTATCTGCCGACGCGTATGATTTCTTCACTGCAGCGTTTCATCCTAGCTTGCTTGCTTGTGATTTCCTAGGATAGTACTATGATCTCTGAACCACTGAGCAGAAGATGAAGATCCATTGCATCACTTCTTCTTATCTTGTATGCCTACCTAGACTGATGCTATATGCAGTCTTGCCTCCCTTCCTCAAACAAGCTCTTAAGCTGCAGATTTGCTTGATTATTGGTTGATAATTACTTGACATTAACAGAGCAAGTTTTTGTGGCCTTGAGCAAGACAGCGAATAAGCTGCCCATGTTCATGCTTGCTAGCAACACATATACTAAGATGATTGTACCAATATAAATGTCAGCTGAATAAATTGTCCTGTTGTTGAAATACTGCCCATGTTACTTGGCATGGGTAGAGGCGGAGAGAAGGCAGTTTTTGTAGCCTTGAACAGAGGCATCAAATGTCAACTCAAATACTAAAGGGGCATACATGGGTGGTGTGTGTTGCTAGCAGCACAGATAAGATGGCAGGCACTTGTGTAAGTTTGTTTGTACCTCTGGTTTCCTCGCAAACTGACTGTAAATGACACAACGTCTGTTTTCATTTCCCTGGGATTAATAATATCCTCTTTTTTCTTCTCTTTTCTTTTCTTCTCCAGCAGCAGTGAGGTGATTTTGTGCCATGCTCATGTAAACATGTAATGCAATACTGCATGTCACGACAATAATGGCTCACAGAATAATCATCAAGATGGTGTAAATGATACATAATTCAGAGACATGGCTAACTCAGACAGTGATGCCTATAAATCACTCTTCAAATAACACTTTCAGGCTCATTGCAAAGCATGCAGGTTATGCCATCAACTCGTTGTCTAATAGCTAACTGACAGCAATCAATCATCATTTTGCTTCCAAACAAGCCAGAATTGAAACCATCTTTCTGTCCTTCGAGGAGAACAACTAGCACCCGCAGAAAGGTCCCTAGGTATGGGACCAAGATTTCACGCTATGGCTGTCACAGCAACCGGAATACTTGGTGACCTCTTCCTGTCTTCCAAATTATTTCCCCTAAATCCAGGTTCTAAAATGCCTTTCCTTAAGCATCTACATTTGTTCTTCTTTATAACCACTAGAAATGGGTATTCAATGACAGGAAGGCACAAAGCTACAATATCTGACACAGTGTACATAGGAATATATGAGGATAAATGAATAGTTGGGAAAACTTGCACATTGCTGCAATGCAGATTAATATGATTACTCCCAAACCTGAATTTACAGGCCATCCATTCCGTGAAGAGACAAATTGCACATATGTTGGTTTTTTCTGGTACAGCATACAAGCAAACTACATGAGACAATGAAAAGCACCAACACACCGGACTACACCACTCTAGAGGATACCATTATGCAAAAGAGTGTCACTTAAAGTCTGATTAAGGAACATGTGTACCGTATACAGAATGTTTTTTCCGCTGGTTTGAGCGAGCTTGGCAATGACTCATACAAAACAAAGGGTAGGTCGTGGCTACATGGCCCCAGCCAGTAGTTGCCATTAGTGCCTGCAGACGCAAGGAAGATAGGACTTGGATAAACATCAAGCACAGCCTCCTTCAATCCGTCGCAGAGGTGCTGCTTGGATAGAAGGAGAGTGGATGCCCACGAGCTCACGCACATGTGCTCAGACAAGCGCTTCTCACAGATGAACTTGAGCTGTTGAAAGACATACCTGTCTCCCGCTACAAACAAGTCTTGCAGCCATCGCAGCCCCATATCATGTTCTACCTCTTCTTGTATTTGTTCTAACCTCTTCTTGTGTTTGTGCCTAACTACTTCTGACATTTTATTCTCTGCTATTTTACCCTTTGTTGCTTCCTCTACTTGTCCTTGTTCCAGTACTCCTAGTATTTCATCCTCCACCATACTAACACTGTCCTTCTCCATCTAGGGAACGAGTCTGTGTAGATGAATCAAAGCAACGCCCTAAACACTTTTGCTTCCATAACTTTGATTCTATTGGACGTGGTGGTGCCCTCATTCATGGGGCCAAAGAGCTGCGCCATGCCACTTGAGACCTGGCAGTGAGCACACACCGGTGTGCCATGTGCACACGCAACGTCCTCACCGCCGACGAGTAAATTGCACGAAACCACCACTTTGAAGGCTAAGTTTACAAAAAACACTACGTTACTTTCTATTACAGAAAACATCACGTCTTGTGTAATCATTTTGCAAAAACCACTGATCGACGGATCAGGCTCGTTTGAGCGAGTTTATGACAGGTGGGTCCACTTTTCGCTGATGTGGCATAACGTTTCGTGCTAGATGGGTTTTTAATTTAAATTTACCAACCAGTCCCTAGAGTTTTACATAGACCCCCCTAAACAAAAAGAAAAAAGCAATCAGCCCCCACGTGCATAAAACCTGTAGCTGGCTTGGGGCGGCGCCGCCCAGGCTCTCCATGGTAGAGATTCAGCAGCTACTGCTCGTGGAGAGGAGCAGCAGCTCCGTCCCTGCCCGAGGAGAGGAGCAGGGAGCTCCGGGTCAATGCAGTGGTGGATCGTGGCGGGTGGCCATGGCAGCGGCGACGGTGCTGTGCAGCGGCGTTCGGGGTCGTCGACGCTGAGGATGAGGCGGCGGCGGCGGATCCAGGCGGAGGGAGAGAGGGTGGGAGTGCCCTGCGCGGTAGGGCCGCCGGCAGTGAGGGAGTTGGGGCCGCGTCGGCTTGATTGGGGATTGGGGATCGAGCAAGAGAAAAAGATTTGCGGCGGCGGGCGGTTGGGAGCTCCAGCATGGCGCAAGGTGCGGCACCGGCCGGCGCTCAGATGCCACACACCCCCGGCCGGCGGTGGGCGGATGAAAGCTCCAGCATGGCGGAAGGCTGCTCCTCAGCCGAGGGCGGGCCGGGACGGGAGCAGCTGGTTCGCCCAGTTTTGGCAGCGGGGACGGTGTTTCCGGCCACCGGCGCGAAGTTCTGCTGGCGGGGACGTTGTCTCTGGCCACCATCACGAAGTGGAGGGCCTGGGGGCACCGGAAGAAGGTTGGGGGCTTTTTTGATTTAAAACCCATTTAAACGCCCGCCTTCCCGCAAACCGTTATGCCACGTCAGCAAGAAGTGGGACTCACCTGTCATAAACCGCTCAAACGCTCATAATCCACGATCAGTGGTTTTTGCAAAATGATTACACAAGACGTGGTGTTTTCTGCAATAGAATTGTAACGTAGTGTTTTTTGCAAACCTAAGCCTTCAAAGTGATGGTTTCGTCTGCAATTTACTCAACCGCCGACCTCGAACGTCACATCAACACCCACCTTATTTTGAAGGAGGTGACTAAAATGCTGGTGTATGTCGCAGGGGCACCTTGGCACTGGTGTCAATGGCATCTGGGGTGTTGGCCTTGCAAACCACAATATCGCACCGGATGGTGAAACACATGCTTTAGACTGGCCGATCATTCAAGGGCATCTCTTCTCACAAACTCGTCCCAACCCCAACAAGGAGCACGCCGGAGAAGTCATTAGTTTGACTAATTCGACGAATGTACATTGGCGTCTGCTTCTCGACCTTGTCGACAAGACTAAAGCCGAACTTGGCCTCGACGCCCTCCTTGACCTCTTCGTTGTAGAGGCGGGAAAGGCTGAGCGAAATGAAGTCGGCGCAACTCTGGTTTCTCGCCGCGTTGGACCAATTATGGCCTCCTACCATGAATGTTTCGGTGCCCACCTCTCGCTCCGCCGGTGACCACCATTCCTTTTTGCTACCCGAGTAGCCCTTAATCAGGAGCAGGTGGTACCCACTGTCTGCGCCTGCGCCGGCGTGGATGCCGGCCGTTTCGCAAGTGCACCGATTGTCGCCGTCAAGGACCGATACACCGGCGAACGACGACATGCGGACCGCAAGCTCACGAGAAATCGACGACCTACTTAGTCGCCATTCACATTCCTAAGTTTCAGGGTTGGGATCGATGAGCTGAGGGGCCAACCTGGTCAAGTCGCAGTCGCGCTTTCCCTCACCCGCAACGCCAGAGTTGCTGCTTGTACCGGCGGGCCGCATGAAGCCGCCGCACACCGCTCCACTCGTTGCGGCGCCGATGCCGCCGGCTCGTTGGGTGCGTGCGACCTGGGCCTGCCTGGAGCTAGCTAGGTTAGCGAGTGCTCGCCACGTTATTGTGGCTTTAGACCCTCACAGTGCACAGCTCAAAGCCCGTCCCTCACGCCACCCTGTTTGGGCGAAATCCTGAGTGTTTGGGAAAATTCCCCTAAAAAAAGGAGTGTTTGGGATCATCGCTAGAGCTTCAAAGTACACCAGAATGAAAGTCAAAATACACCAGAATGGAAGTCATGTTTTTGGGAATAGGGCACAGCTACGACACTGGACTTCGAAAAATATTCAAGCTCTCCCATGAGGGACACCATCCAGGAGAACAGCAAGCACCCAGGGGAAAGTTCATAGGTACGGACCAAGATTTTACACTATCGCTGTCACGGTAACCGAAAATCTTGGTGACCTATGTCATACCTTCTGGTTTTTTCCCCTAATCCAGGTTCATAAAATGCCTTTCCAAAAACATCTACATTTGTTCTTCTTTACAACCATTAGAAAGGGTTTTATATGACAGTAAAAGTGAAAACATAACCGCATGCTCGAGAAATATACGAGGATAACAAGACTAGCTGGGAAACTTGCACACTACTGCGATGCAGATAAATGTTGATGCTTACGCTGTATTTATAAACCATCAATTCCATTGAAGAGAAAGCTTCCCCATATGTTGGGTTCTTTCAAATTCAGTATATAAGCAAATTTTACATGACGAGACAAAAGCAAGAAATACCTATATGCAGAATACTCTCACTTGAGGTCTAAGGAACATGGGTACCATATATATGCAGAGTAAGTGTTACTTCTGGGTCGAAGCAATAAGCTTGGCAATGAACTCATTCACAAGAGGGAGATGTTCGTATATACATGATCCCAACCATCAGTCGCCATTACTGTCTGCAAACGCGAGGGAGATTGCGCTTGGATAATTTCAACCACGCCGCCTTCATCCATGGCAGTGTGCTGCTCGGCTAGAGCAAGAACTGATGCCACCGAGCTCACACCTATGCGCTGAGACAGCTGCTTTTCACAGATGAACTTGAGCCGCTGGAGATCGTACTGGTCTGCTGCTACAAGCAAATCTAGCAGCCATTGCAGCCCCGTTTCATCCTCTAACCTCTTCCACTTCTTGTCCTTGTTCCTCGGCTGCTGCTGACATTGCATTCTCCTCCATGATCTCCTCGTACATCTCAGGGAATGAGTCTGTGTAGACCAAGCTAAGCAAAGCCTTGAACACCTTTGCTTCCATGTCTTTGATTGTAGACACTGGATGAAGCAGTGCCCTCCTTCATGGGGCCAAAGAGTTGTGTCCATGAACACCGTGGATCGGGCAGCGAGCACACAGCGGTGTGCGGCGAAGGTCTCGTCGCCGACCTCAAACGTCACATCAGCACCCACCTTATTCTGAAGGAGAGCACTAAAATGTTGGTGTAGTCCGACGGGAGAGCCTCGTGCACCCCGCATCAATCAATCATTGGTGTTACAAACCACGACGTCACACACCGGATGCTGAAACAATCAGACCTGAGATCCGCTGACCGTTCAAGGGCATCTTTTCTCATAAACCTGCCATTGCCCCAGGTTGGCGCGCTGCTGG